>JASDQU010500333.1:58826-74461 GCA_032191745.1 Picea mariana
AGTAATGTTATTTTATTTATGTCGGCTTTAGGCCATTAGTTGTAATTTAGATTAGTAATGTTATTTTAATTATGTCGGCTTTAAGCCATTATTTGTAATTATACCTCCTAGTCTCCTATATATACCAAGGAGACATTTTCATTATGAATCAGCTTGAACTTGAACATTTAAGTGGGGTAAAAGGAGGTTTCCCCCTCGAAGAGGCTTATTATCTAAAATTATCTCTTTTCCAAGGCATTGAGTACTTTTCCTGAGGTTTTTATATGCTATATTGATGTTTGGTTCTTAACAATTGATGACCTCCTGGATGAATTGAGTGGCGCCCAATTCTTTACTAAAATTGATCTTCACTTGGGCTATCACCAGATATGTATGAAAGAGGTAGACATTCCCAAGACAGCCTTTCGCCCTCATGAGGGCCACTATGAGTTTTTGGTCATGCCCTTTCACTTGTGTAATGCCCCCTCCACATTCCAAAGCCTCATGAATCATGTCTTCCATCCCTTTCTCTGTCATTTTGTCTTATTTTTCTTTGATGATATCCTCATCTATAGAAAAACATGGATAGACCATCTTACTCATGTGGATCAAGTTCTCCATCTCCTCTCTCAGCACCAACTTTTCCTGAAACAGTCTAAATGTGCTTTTGGTGCCTCAGAAGTAGAATACTTGGGTCATCTAGTTGGCAAGGATGGCGTCAGGGTGGATCTAAAAATGATTGAAGCTATGCAAGATTGGCCGCACCCAAAGAATCTCAAAATATTGTGTGGATTTATGGGCTTAACAAGGTATTATTGCAAGTTTGTTAATAACTACAGAAAGATTGCAGCACCTCTCACTGCTCTCCTCAAAAATAACTCTTTCACTTGGACTCCAGCTACTGCTCAAGCTTTTCAAACCTTGAAGACAACCATGTGCACCACTCCGGTTCTGGCCCTTCCTGATTTCACAAATACCTTTGTGTTGGAATGTGATGCCTCAGGGAAAGGAATTAGCATTGTCCTTATGCGAGAGGGTTGACCTTTGGCCTTCACCAGCAAGCAACTGTCTGAAAGGAATCTGGGAAAACCCATTTATGAAAAGGAAATGTTGGCTATTCTACATGTCGTTGATCTGTGGCACCCTTATCTCTTGGGGCAATGCTTCCAAATTAAGACCGACCATCAAAGCCTCAAGTACTTTCTAGAACAATGCATTTCCTCCCAGGAGCAACAAAAATGGGTGACTAAGCTCTTTGGATATGATTATAAGATCATTTACAAGAAGGTCAATGACAATGTAGTGGCAGATGTGTTGTCTCGAAAATATGAAGAAGAAAGATCCCTTTTTTCTCTTTCCTTCATTGTACCCGATTGGTTCCAAGCTGTGCGCCAAGAATGGATTCAAGATCACAAAAGTTCGCATCTGATCCAACAATTGCAGACCAAGGCTCCGGCTCCCCCAGGGTACTCTTGGCTCTAGGATGAGCTTCGCTACAAAGTTCATTTGTATTTAAGTAAACAATCAAAGGTTAAATCCACGGTACTTTATGAGCTTCATGCTACACCCACAACGGGTCACTCAGGGTTCACCAAAACATATGACAGGGTTAAATGTTCTTTTTTCTGGGATGGTATGAAACAAGACATCCGTAATTTTGTCACTGAATGTGAGGTGTGTCAATGCAACAAGGGAGAAATAGTCAAATCTTCGGGCACACTACAACCACTTCCGATTCCACCTGCTATTTGGAAAGATATCTCTATGGAATTTATTACCGGCTTACCCAAATCAGGGAATAAATCAGTCATACTGGTGGTTGTGGATCGCCTTTCCAAGTATGCTCATTTCTGCGCTCTTCAACACCCATTTACTGCATCCACAATGGCTCAAATTTTCATGGACCAGGTCTTCAAGATTCATGGCATGCTGCACTCTATTGTTTCTGATCGTGACCCAACTTTCACAAGCAATTTTTGGCAAGAACTGTTTAAGCTACAGGGCGCCCAATTGCATCTGAGCACAGCTTATCATCCCCAGACTGATGGTCAAACGGAAGTTGTCAATAAGTGTTTGGAAACATATCTGAGGTGTTTTTCCTCTTAAAAACAACATCAGTGGGCTCAATGGTTACCCCTATCTGAATGGTGGTACAACACTTCCTACCATACAGCTACTCGCATGACTCCTTTTGAAGCAGTATATGGATAGAAGCCACCTTCATTTCTCTCATACTTACCGAGTACCTCGAAGGTCCAGGCAGTTGACCAAACACTTACAATTCGAGAGGATATTCTTCGTACCCTTAAAGAGAACTTGGTCATGGCACAGAATCACATGAAGCAACAAGCAGATCAAGGTCGCTCTAAACGTCAATTTGCAGAAGGGGATCAGGTGTTTCTGCGACTGTAACCATACAAGCAAACTTCCCTCAAGGCTGAGCATTGTCAGAAGCTAGCACCCAAATTTTATGGTCCTTATATAGTTCTCAAGCCTATGGGACAAGTCGCATATCAGTTAGCTCTGCCCGGTCAGTCGAAGCTACATCCTGTTTTTCATGTTTCATGCTTAAAGAAGGTGATTGGAACTAGGTGCCAAATTCAAACCAACCTTTCAGAGTTAGTTGAAGAAGGATCTGTTTGGCTATAGCCAGAAGAATTTTTGTACCAACGTGAGCATCGCCTGCATCAGAGAACCATCAAGGAAGTGCTAGTCCAGTGGAAAGATACAACTCCAGCAGATGCCACTTGGGAACCAACTGCCATTCTGCAGCAGTTTCCACATCTCAAGCCTTGAGGACAAAGTTGTTTTTAAGGGGGCAGACATGTTAGGGTCCTAACCCACACATAGGTAGATCAATATATTCGGATGTAATAAAGGTAAATATTAATAAGGACTTTCAATAAAATAGAATAAGGCAGAGATAAGAAGACCTAATAGAAGCTTTTTCTTCTAGAAGGATCTTCCTCTAGATGCTTCTCTTGATAGACATATTTAGTATAAATAAGGGTTGAGGGTATGAAAACCCTAGCTTGGAGATTATTGTAACAAAGCATTGCTCGACTGGAGGTTTCCCCCTCGAAGAGGCCTATGAACATTGCTTTCTGAATCAAAGTGTTATTTATGTTGTTGTTTTTATATAATTTATGTGTTATTGTGGAGATTATGTTGGTTATATTACTGTTATTCTACCATTTCTAGCATTTTATTTCTATTATGCATATTTATTATATCTGGTATCTTGCAGAATCTTCATTTGGATCAACAATCCTTAAGATTGGACCACAGGTTAATAATTGCTTCAAGTGCTAGAAACTCTTTTCACATTACTCTCTCCACTAAAAATTCATTCCCTTCTTTTGTAAGGAAGTGATCGGGTGGGAAATCTTTGAGAATCCTACAATAAATATACTATAGTAGCCAGCAAAGCCTATGAATGATCTGACTTATGTCAAATTCTTAGTTGTTGACCACCCTCTAATGGCCTCAATATTTTTAGGGTCCACTTCTATCCCTTCCTCAGATATGATATGCCACAAATAATGAATTTGGTTATGGTAAATTGAGCACTTGCTCAATTTGGCATACCAATGATGGTCTCTTAATACTTGTAATACCATCTTCAAGTGTTTCTCATGCTCTTCTTCTGACTTGGAATATATAAGAATGTCATCTAAAAATACAATGACAAACTTATCTAAGTATTCTCTAAAAATATCATTCATTAAACACATGAAGATAGTTGGTGCATTTGATAAACCAAATGGAACCACTGTGAACTCTTAATGACCATACCTTTTTTTGAAAGCAGTCTTCATAATGTTTTCATATTTAATTCTTACCTGATGATAACCTAATCTGAGATCAATCTTTGAGAATATTTTTGAATTCTTCAACTGATCAAAGACATCATCAATCCTTGGAAAAGGATACTTATTCTTTATCGTTACTTTGTTCAACTAATTGAAGTCAATACATAGTCTCAATTTCCCATCCTTCTTCTTCACAAATAAAATAGGGGCACCCCAAGGGGGCACACTTGGGTGTATATACCCCTTTTTCAAAAGCTCTTCAAGATGCATTTGCAACTCCTTCAGTTCTGGTGTACTCATCCTGTAAGGAGTCTTGGATATTGGAGTTTCTCCATGCATCAAATTTATAGAGAAATCAATATCTCTTTTAAGAGGTAGTCTTGGTATTTCTTTAAATACATCCTCAAAATCCTTTAGGACCGCATAATGTTCAATATTTGACACCTTATCCTTAGGTTTTTCTTCCATATGAACTGCCAATAATTGACAACCCTTTATGTAACACTTATTCAGTTGTAATGTTGATATTTCTCTAATAGTTACTGCCATGGGAATTCCCTGCACTTTCCTTAGGTTCCCTCCCTCACCCAAACAACTAAATGATTTATTATAACAGTCTAAGATAGAATGATGTTGGTCCAACCAATCCATACCAATTCTATAGTCATAGGAACCTAAAGGCAATATGTTCAAATTTTCCTTGGTGCTCAGTCCATTCATGCCCACTAGACATGACCTAACCATCTCATTAAATTTTCTTGACTCCGGTAGCCAGCTGCACCAACCAAGATTTCTCATTCTTACTTCTTGGAAATAAAATCTTTCCACCATATTAGGATCTATATAACTATGACTATATCCTAAATCAATTAAAATTGCAATGGTTTGGTTGTTCATCATTCCTTCCACTTCAATCATCTGAGATTGAAACTCTTCTTTCTTGTTGTCTAAGGATGCATATATGTTGGGTACATTCATGCCCATGTCCTCCACTATTTCATCTTTTTGTACATTTTGAAAAACTCTCACTTTTTCACTTCTCTGGGGATAATCTCTATACATATGATTTCACTGACAACCCCAACATTGAATCAGTGGGTGCCTTGGCCTTTTCCCACCTATCTCAATCACTTTGGGATCTCTAGAAGTTAGTTGTGCCTGAGGACTATTTCTGAAGAATGGTGGCTTATTCCCCTTATTCCTCTATTCCATCTTGAACTTCTTCTTATCTTCCCAAGATTTTTGGAAAGTTGGATTTTCCTTGTGCTGATCATATAGGCATTTATCTCACCTTATGGTATCTTCCAAAGTATTTGGATCATCATATTGTATCTTTTCACTGATGAAAGATGGAAGCCCACTCAAATACCTCTGAAACTTAATTGTCTCATCCTTCATGAAGGAGACATACTTCAACAGTTCCAAAAACCTTTTTTCATACTCATCAATGGTCATACTTCCAAGCTTGAGTTCAAAGAAATCCTTCATTTTCTTGTCGTAATATCTCTTAGTCAAGTAATCTTTTCAAAATAATTCTTGAATTCATTCCAAGTAACATTTTTCCCTTTAATGTGTTGCACCTGCACAAGTTGGTCCCACCACATGGATGTCTTTCTCTTGAGCTAATAGATAACAATTATTCCTTCTGCATGCAAAGAATAACTATGTAATTGAAAATACTTCCTCATGGCTAGAAGCCATGTCTCATCATCTTCATCCTTCTTTTGTTCACCGTCAAATGTAGGAGGTTTTATTTTTTTCATTTCTCCTCATAGTTCATCCACCCCAGAACTCTTCTTATGCTTTCTGATAGGGGATGAACTTGAGATACTGTGTGCTCTCCTATTAGAATGCTTTGTGGAGTGATGGTGATGTCTAAAAACACTCCTTGATATTCCTTTCTCATCACGAGACCTATGACTTCCTGATTTGCTTGATCCATTCTCCTTATCCAATTTCTTTTCAATTTTGTCCAGGCTCTGCATTAACTTCATGTTGAATTCCTCCTGTTGCTCCTTGGCTTTCATATGCCTTTCATTATCAACTCTAGAAATATTTATGCAAATTTTTAATGGTCTCTACCATATTCATGTTTTCATCATTTCCTTCTCCATGTCCATTAGAGTTTGTTCCTTCAATAGCCATATGGACATACATCCATCTAATCTCATCTTCCTGGTTGTAAGACCCTTGTGTCTCTACCATTCTTATGCAATATTTGTTGATCCTGGTTTGATCTAGTTGTTGTTAACTCTGCAAAATGTGTAGCCAACATAAATTTGTCAAGCTAATTGTTTCAACAATTTCATGAAAATATCTTGTTTCAATAATGTATATCAAACTTATTTCTTCTTATTTTTCCAAGAAATTGACTGTTCAACTCAATTTTTTGGGTGAAAAGTTATGTTCTAGTGTCCAATATATTTCCAATGATTGATCCCTTCCTCAATTCTGAGTCTTGAGTATAAAGTTATGGATATTTGAACAATTGTTCTTCCTCAAAGGTAATCCCTGTACAATTCTTCTTCTTTCTCAGAGTCGAATTGAATCTTGGACTCGTGTTGGATCCTCTCTTCAAGTTTATAGGTCTTCTTTACATCTTTAGGCGTAGGTATGTACCAATTGGTACCCCACATACTTCTTATTTTATCCCATTTCTATCCCTAGAAACAACAATTAGGCACTAGAACTCTTTTAATTCGACTGAAGTTTCATATGACCAAGGACTATGTCCAAGCGCTTAGCTAATATGTGCTTATCTGAAGCTTCAGGACTCCACTACTTCATAGCTTCAAGACTTTGACACTTCATACTTTGGAAGTTTTGCCTACTTCACACATTTTTCCCTCCGAACACCGAACTGGAAAATTCCCGGAGAAGCTCTCCGGAGCTTTGCGCTTCGGAGGTTCTTGCAACAATATACTCACATTCCCTTGAACGTCAAATTTATGAATTATCAGGCTAGAACTTTTGAGTTTCCTTACTCCAAATATCCCCTGCTTCGAGCTTTGGAAGTTTGGACCACACCACATGCAAAGTTCCTGGAACGTCGAATGGGAGAACTACTTAGGTGTTCCCAGCCTCCAGAGATTTGGAATTCAGAATATTTTGTAACAACATACAAACATTCCCTCAAAAATCAAATTGGTGAACTCATGGAGTCTCATCAACAATCACACACCAGGGGGATGTTACATGGCATAAATAAAGAGCTGACATGTGTCCCAATCCGATGGGTGACATGTGTCAATTTATAATTGGAGCAAAAGGTATTTTAAAAGAACAAAACAAGATGACATATGGCAAGCATCAAGTGGGTCCATGTCACCCTAGGTGATGTCATTAGGCCACGTCACTTCGTTGCTTCATGACTTCAGAACGCCAGGCTTTGGAGGTTTCTTCTACAACACCCTTAAAAAATCTCAAACGTCAAATTTTTTAATAGGTCCACGTCACTTTGGCGTTCTAGGACTTTGGAACTTTGAGATTTGGAACATTGCACACCCACATACTTAATAAATCCTAAATATCAAACTTTTGAATAGTTGTTCCCTGGAGCTTCGGGACTTTTGAAAACTTCTCATATGCACACTTTGACACTCTCAATTGCTGAGCTTCTGAACTCTCGATCAAGTCCACGTCACTCCAGGTTAGATCATCATGTCACGTCATTCTATTTCTCTGAGACTTAGAAACTTTGGGACTTCAGAGAATCCCACACCAGAGCACATCAAAACACTCGAACGATGAACTTTCGAACATGTGTTCCTAGGAGCTTTGGGACTTCATGGCTTCAGAACTTTAGAACTTAGGGCCTCAGAGGATTTCACTGCTGAACACCACCCCACACTCGAACTGTCGAATGACAAAATTCTGAACGCTTGCTAATCTTTGAACGTGTGTCCCCTAACATGAATGGTTCAGATTGGTTCTGGACTTCGGGACTTCAAGGAACTCTTCCCTCCCCACAACCACAAACAAACTTCCCTGAATGTCAAACTACCAAACCACTTGGGTAATCCAATGGTCCGCCTTCTCCCAATGATCTACAGTGCAGATTCACTCTGGGACTCCAGAGCTTCATGTCTTTTTCCTCCTTTTGTAAAAATCTTAAAAATTGTCGAAGAAACAAATTATGAAGGTCTAGAGGGTTTAATCTTTGCACTCCTTTCCCAGATATGAAGACTATGAAGGATTCTATCCCCTCCTGAATGGACCCTATGGCCACTATGGTTTCCCAAATTGCTAAACCTCCTAATCTTTCAAATGCAGTTAAGGTGTGCTCTGAGCACCCTCTTGGCACTCGTGGACGTTATAAAGCTTCAATTTTGTCTTTTTCGACAACAATTCACTATGAAATTGTTGCTTCAATTTCCACTTACACGGTCCATCCAGGATTAGTGTTGAAACCAAGGCTGTCATACCAAATTGTAACAAACCCCAGACCTCCCAGGACGGGGCATGTCACATTACTACTTCTCTTGTTTATGATATCCAACTTGTAACATACCCATCCATAAACCTTCTAGGCTATGGCACACAGAAAATCTTGCGGAACTTCATACATATAAAACTTAAATAGACAATTGCATTATGATAATGCACATATTCATGTGGAAATAACAATAAGACTATACATACAACATACACAATAAATACTTATAAATATAAAAACATGTACAAATACACAACATGCAATTGAACACATAATTGATACTTATATTTTTATAGAATACCACCAATTGCGTACAAACCTTCCACGATCCTCCCAGCCTTAGACCATGTTGTCCATCACTCTCATCACTGGGTCACCCCCGAGCTAGGACTAAAATCCACCTGGGTAAAGGGATTTCTAGGCTAGGCTGATACAGATCATACAACAGGAATGATCTCGTTTCCAAGAGCCTACTCAAAATAACAGCCTACAGATTCTCATTCCCCAGATGCCTGTCCCACCCCAGGAAGTGTGCCCCTTCTCTTCTCAACAGGCCTTTGGCTGCCCCACTTCCCTTCTAGTAATTCAGTAACAGGCTGGACAGGAATTCTCATAGCACTATATTTGTATTTGGGCTCACTCAGGAAATCACTTTGCCAACAAATGCTCTCACCTAGAGAGAGTTTCTCACATGCCTGACAACCTAGTTCTTCAGTCCCACGAGCCTGACAACCCACTTCTTTAGTCCAGATCTTAAGTCAACCAGTTATGGGATCAGGTGAAAGAAGCAACAAAAAATGGGTATGGAACAGGTCATGGAAGCAACAACATCCTTCAAGTTTGGTTTAGGTGTTTCCCATAATATCAAGGTGTAGGTGCGCTACTACTCCCAAGAAGGGTACATGTTATTTCTAGTAACAGGAATAGTATGAGATAGCTTAGAGTGTGTGTATGTTCCAAAGGTGCATGAATGATGCAGAGTTTGACGATGGAGGAAATGGTTGCATGAGTGCTCTCGTGAAATGGGGAAAGATGGAAAAATAGACTAATTTTCCCCAGAGATATTTTCATGCACCCTGATTGACACATGTCCCTCTAGGAATTCGTTCCACTCCACTTGTAGATCATTCCACTTCCCATAAGAAATTAGGATAATATGAAATTTATCCTTGCCTTAGTCTTTTGGAATAATAATATAATATTCCTTTTGGAGATAATCCCTCTAGCTTAGACCCTTTTCCAAGCTCTTATCCCCTTTCCCTTCCTAGTGGATTTTAGTCACCCATACTCTTTTATCGTGGTTGGTATACATGCAACGATGTGTTATATTAATGATATGAGTGTTTATATATACAAAATTAGGCTCACTAGCCTTTAGCATCTAGGCTCTCAGGCCTAATCATCTCATAATCCTCCTAGCTTATAATCACTTGGCTCACCAGCCTATAAAACATATTTAGAATTCAACTGAGGCTCAGTCTTGGGGTATTACAAAAATCAAAGATGATGTCTCCATGTTTTATTTTTGTTGCATTTTCCATCATGTTATGTGCCAAACTTCCCAAATAACACAAAAATATAAATAAGTCGGTACATTCCTTGAAAATGAAATAAAGAGAATGAATAAGAATACTCTTTAAGAGAGAAACCTCCTTGTATAATATATCAAATGCATAAGATGAGATGCTATCTAAAACTAGGTTTTGTTGGTATATATAGGAGACAAAGGGTACAATTACAATTAAAGGGTCTAGATTACCATTAATGGGCCTAATCGACCAATAAGGACAACACTAATATAGCAATAGAAATGTAATAGCTCAATATTTATGGATTAACATGCCCCTCATCTTCAAACAAGTGTTTCCCTCAACACTTGATTATTTGTGGATGTTTTGGCACAAAGAACGCATTTCCCATGTCGCCTATTCTATTGGTAAGTTCTTCCACTTGATGAGGTACTCAGTAATTACACAATTTCATAGTTTCTTGATATTTGTTTCAAGGTTTGTTTCCATTTCTAGTATGTAACATAACCAACCCCAAGCTGGAATAAGTTACTACTAAAAGGACCCAGTAAAAACTTATGAGACCAAATATAAATGCAAAAATGACATACAAATCATGAAATTCAAACTTATACAATGGTCCATGCTAATTAAAAATGTAAACTCAATTGCTTAGCTATGCATAGCAGCAACTAAATGCATACAACATCATTCAACCACATAAATAGATATTTGAATGCATCATCATGCTCACAACAAGAAACAATAACCAAATATATCTTAGAATAAAATGGCCAACAACTATATCAACATTATACATGAATAAACACAACAAATAAGAACACATATCTTATAAAATATGCAACCCATTGTAGAGAACAAATGTTCCTCCCAACAGTAGACATGTTGTTCCAATTCTCAACAACAAGTCACCCTCGAGTTGGGGCTATGAATCCATAAGAGATGGTGGTCCCTAAGGTTGGCTAATGTCCCCATCTCAACATTCAATTCCAACAACTAATTCCAGTCCACCAAATCTCTCCCACTCAACCTACACAACCCAATGAATGGAATCCCCCATCACTAATCTCAGTCCCTAATTCCTTTCCACTCCCCTCCAGGGCTTACAACACAGGTTGGACAGGAAATCTCTCTATTGGGACCTCAGGAATTCTACAGCTACAATAGAAATTCTCCCAATAGAAAAACACTTTCTTTATTAAATGAATTTCAAACAAATCATTATTCATAGGTCACAACCTCTTTCTCCATGAAATTATAGCTCCAAACAACTTCCACATATGCCCACAACAACTTTCTTCAAGCTTCATCACTTAGAACTTTTTTGTTGTCCAAAAAACTCCATGTAAAAACAACTCTCCATGCAAAAATGTGAATCTATAATTCTAGTCGCCTACCCATACAAATTTCCTTTATTTCTCTTGATTGCTTGACCTGCACACTTCCCCCAGCTAATAGTACTCATCCCCCATTCTCTCAATAAATATGGGATGTGACTTCTCACACCCACCATCTTACATGAATTCAATGATAAGACTCTAAAACACTCAACAGATAATGAAAGTTTCATGGTATGGATAGTTTAGAAAGAAATGGTATGGGTTTAATAAACATAGGTAAAATCTACCCCCCTTTGGACCCCTTCCCTCTCTTGTGGAAAATAAACACCCAAATATTCATCTATGTCCATTTGCAGTTGGAGATACATTTTATTCATTATATTCAATTTACATCATTTACATATNCAAGAAATCTCTCTGTTGGGACCTCAGAAATTCTACAGCTACAATAAAAATTCTCCCAATAGAAAAACACTTTCTTTATTAAATGAATTTCAAACAAATCATTATTCATAGGTCACAACCTCTTTCTCCATGAAATTATAGCTCCAAACAACTTCCACACATGCCCACAACAACTTCCTTCAAGCTTCATCACTTAGAACTTTTTTGTTGTCCAGAAAACTCCATGTAAAAACAACTCTCCATGCAAAAATGCGAATCTATAATTCTAGTCACCTACCCATACAAATTTCCTTTATTTCTCTTGATTGCTTGACCTGCACACTTCCTCCAGCTAATAGTACTCATCCCCCATTCTCTCAATAAATATGGGATGTGACTTCTCACACCCACCATCTTACATGAATTCAATGATTAGACTCTAAAACACTCAACAGATAATGAAAGTTTCATGGTATGGATAGTTTAGAAAGAAATGGTATGGGTTTAATAAACATGGGTAAAATCTACCCCCCTTTGGACCCCTTCCCTCTCTTGTGGAAAATAAACACCCAAATATTCATCTATGTCCATTTGCAGTTGGAGATACATTTTATTCATTATATTCAATTTACATCATTTACATATTACATCGCTTGGCCCTCAGCCATATATTACATTCACAATATACATCTCTAGTTTGGGATTTGAAAATGGGAATGTTACATTCCCCTCACCCTACAAATTGCACTGTCCTCGGTGCACATAACCATACAATTTACACATTGACATATATATATATATATACACACACACACACACACACACACACATTAAATCAAAATACTTGATAATTCTACAACTTAATGACTAACGCAACAATTGCAACCAACGACTCTATTTTCCCCTCAACCCACACATTGGATGGATAGGAAATCTCAAAGTTGTGGCTCCAGGAACTCCATATACCAAAATGGAGTCTTCATTCACTTATGTACAAATGCACATTCATCTGTCTTCAAAATTTTCAAAAACGTGTGGGTATGCTTCCCACATGGATTCCTCGTGCTCCCACGCAGCATCTTCAGAATTGTACCAGGTCCATTGAACCTTTACCAAGTTTATGGAATTTTTACTGAGCACTTTGACTTTGTAATCTAGTATGTGCACTCGTTCCACCAAGAATCCCCTTTGTTTTCGACCTATATCACATTCCAATTAATCACATGCTTAGGATTGGGTACATACTTTTTCAATAAAGACACATGGAACACGTTATGAATTATCATGGATGTAGGTAATGATAGCATGTATGAAATTGTCCCTATATTTTCTAAGATCTCAAAAGACCCACAATATATCGCTACCAACTTTGGGAAACTTCCCAATTTCAACGAGCTTCTCTTGGCTTTAACATTTAAAAACACATGCTCTCCCACTTTGAATTCTCTATGTGTTATTTTATCTACATAAATCTTTTGCCTATCTTGTGCAACTTTTAAATTCTTCTTGATCTTTACCATCTGTTCTTCCATTTCCTTTAACAATTCTGGCCCAACCATGACTCTATTTTCTATGTGATCCCAACTTATTGGTGTGCTTCATTTTCTACCATCCAATGCTTCAAATGGGCTCATATACAATGACTTTTGATACCCATTATTGTAAGAAAACTCAACTAAATGGATATAGTCCTCCCACCTAGAAGGCTTGTCCATTACATACACTCTCGACATGTCTTCAATTACTTGATTAATTCTCTTTGTTTTCCCATCTGACTCTAAGTGATATGCTATACTGAAATTGATATTGGTCCCAAATCCCTTAAATAACCCCTTCCAAAAGTTGGAAGTGAACTTGGGACCTTAGTATGATAGTATTTCCTTAGGCACACCATGTATCCTAGCAATCTATTTCATATAAATTTCTGCAATATTGGTTTCCTTATGAGTTACTTTCACGTGAATGAAATGTGAAACCTTTTTAAGCTTCTCCATGATTACCATGATGGAATCATGTTTCTTTCTTTCCTAGGTAATTTGGTAATAAAATTGATAGTAACAACTTCCCATTTCCATTCTGGAATGGGAAATGGTTGCAACATTGTCGTTGAATGTCTGTGCTCAACCTTTACCTTCTGACATTCCATGCATCTAGCCAAATAATCAATGACATCTCTCTTTACACCAAGCCAAAAATATTGACCTCTTACAACTATAATAATTTTTTGGTATCTTGGATGTCTAGCATATGGCACATTGGGCATATCCTTTAAAACAAAATTTCTCATTTCCTAAGAATTGGGAACATAAACATTTTTTTGGAATAAGAGGATTCCATCCTCTTCTAGCTTGTAAATCTTATTTTTCTACTGCACATTGCTCTATTGTAGGATTTCTTTAACTTGAACATAATGTAGGTATGCTATTACAACCTCTAGAATTTTTTCTTTTAAATCTTCCTTGTACATAATAATAGTTGTAGCATGCATTTTATGCACCTCTTTGCTGAGTGCATCATCCACCTTGTTCTCTTTTCCTTTAATGTGCTTGATTTCAAAGTCATATTCACTGAGAAATTCCAGCCATCTAGTTTGTCTGGCATTTAGTGTTGGTTGTTTAAACAAATATTTCATACCACTATGGTCTATACTTAATTCAAACTTCCTTCCCATAAGGTTCCTCCACATCCTTAAGGCATGTACTATGGATTCTAACTCTAAATCATGTGTGGCATAATTTATTTCATGTTTCTTAAATTTTCTGGACTCATAACAAATTACATGTCCATTTCGTGTAAGAACTCCACCAAGCCCTTCCTTGCATGCATTTGTGCACACAACAAAATCCTCATCTAGATATGTAACTTTTAAAATAGGTGCACTGCTTAGCAAATCCTTTAAGTGATAAAAAGATTCTTCACACTTGGCACTCCATTCAAACTTTACTCCTTTCTTTTGCAAATACGTTATTGGGTGTGCAATCTTGGAGAATCCCGAAATGAATATCTTTTAATAACCAGCTAGACCCATAAATTATCTAACCTATGATATGTTTATTAGTGTTGTCCAAATTTTGATTGCTTCAATATTTTATGGATCCATTGCAATTCCATGTTATGAAACAATGTGACCCAAATAATGGATCTACTTTTGATAGAAAGTGCATTTACTCAATTTGGCATACAATCGGTGCTCTCTCAACACTTGTAGCACCATCATAAAATGTTACTCATGCTCCTCCTCCATCTTGGAATATATGAGAACATCATCTAACAATACAATGAAAAACTTCTCCAAGAAATATCTAAACACCCCATTCATTAGACACATAAATGTAGCAGGTGCATTTGTTAACCAAAAAGGCACCACTACAAATTCATAGTGTCCATACCTTGTCCGAAAGGATGTTTTTATAGTTTCTTATTCTTTGATTCTCACTTGATGATAGCCTAACCTCAAGTCAATCTTGGAGAATATCTTTTCTCCTTTCAGATGATCAAAAATATCATCAATCCTTGGAAAATGATATTGTTTCTTGATTGTAACCTTGTTGAGTAGTCCGAAGTCAATCCATAATCTCAACGTTCCATATTTTTTCTTGACAAAAAGAACTGGGGCACCCCAAGGGTAAACACTTGGTCATATGTACCCTTTCTTCAATAACTCTTTTAGCTACATTTTCAACTTGTTTAGCTCTAGCGTTCTCATTCTATAGGGATATTTGGACATTGGGGTAACTCTAGGCTTTAAGTCAATAAAAAAATATATATCCCTCTTTGGTGGAAATCTTGAAAATTACCCAAACACATATTCATACTCTTTCAAGACTAGATAATATTCAATACTTGGCTCCTTATCCTTCACTATCTCTTCCATATGGGATGCATATATTTGGCACCCTTTTCTAAAAATTATTTTCAGTTGCAATGCTAAAATTTCTCGGAAAGATATAGGGCTTGGAATACCTTGCACTGTCCTTGAATTGTCTCCTCATCAAGGTAGGTGAAATCCTTGTTACAACAATCTAAGACAACATGATTCTTTTCTAGCCAATACATACCAATCAAGTAGTATGATGTTCAAATATTCCTTATTGTTGATTCCATTCATATTTATTGGGAATTCATTAACAAGCTCATTGATTTTTCTCTTGGTTCT
>JASDQU010500334.1:0-40262 GCA_032191745.1 Picea mariana
CAATGTGGACTGGATCATACCTGAAACGATTGAAATAAGTTGAATTAATTAATAATTCTGTATATACATAGATACAAATTAAATTACATATGAATCATATGATAGTGGAAAACACCAGAGATGTATATTTATACATTAAGTCCATTACTGCCACTTGTCGAGATACAAGCAATTATTGATTAAACAATCGATTTCTAAACTGGTATAATATAATTCCGACGGAAACAAACTTACTATAATGTAACGATGTAGGAATTAAACTAACTGTATGAAAAAATTAGTCAATAAAGGGGCATGGGAAGTGGATATCCGAGACACAAATATGTACTCTGGTTTGTATGATATAATACCAGAAATTATTCCCCGGTATTATATGAATAATTTCATAATGACAAGTAAAATGAGTACCGGCAATATGCAAGGAAAATCCTAACATACTATGCATGTTATGGAAACCATTAACATCTGTGATTTTATATCCACTCGGATTAATGGTGAAAATTATAACTATTATTTAAACAAAAGCCCATTGTATAAATAGACAATGGGAGTGATAATTCAGAAAGATCAGATTCGAATATGTGGAGGTTAATAGATTTGATATCGCCAAGCATGGAGACCCTTATTAAATCGCAAGGACGTACAAACGTTCAAGAGATAGACTACAATTTAGGCATAGATAACTAAGAAATGAACGGGAAACAACTACAGATCTTCCGACGAGTTGAGTAAGGACTAACCCTTACGTTTTTAGAGCCTGCACTCGACAAAACAATATAGTCGATTTTTTCACAGAGATAAGAAAAACCAGGTAATACGAAAGTCCATATGTTAAGAGGGAGAACCTAGAATACAAGTCCTCGGAAATATAAAATACCAGACGCAGAACTAACGTTTAGGTTCGACCCAGGCCAAAGGCCATAGGCCATTGACAGTCCAACAATGCATTCAACAGAAGAATAATGTCAATGTATCCACTGACTATATTTGTAAGACAAGTGGTACTGAAATGGTCCCTCCACTCCTCTGTAGAAGTAAAATGTGGCTTATCCAAAACAAAATAGTTGCAAGAGTTAACAATGAAGTTCACTATTACTATGAGACAGAAAGAGCCGACTTGCTCATCAATACATTCATTAAATTATTGTTTTTAAATGAAGAACTGGTTAAGTTTTATTCTTACCTCTCGTTGGTCGTTCCTTGAATGTTAACCAGAGGAACCCACGAGGTCGTCGAAGGCCAACTCTGTCCATTTACCTCCTTCTTCGTCTTCCTTGAAAGATTAAAATGTTCTAACATAGGAACAAAATGGTAATTTCTCCGTCACTCTGTGAGGGAGTATAAACTAATTTACGAGTTCTAGGTTCTAAAAGGGTTAAGAACCTTAGAATTTACAATTTCATAGCTAACGAACCTCTCATAGGAAGGATCCAACGTAACGCTCGGGCCGTGGAAAGAAAATAGGTTAATGAAAAACCTATTGGTGGTTTTTGACGGTAAAAAACACTAGAATTGATATATTAATTTCGATAGTAATAGGACTAAGACAATTGTAGTACGAAAACATCTGATCGAGTATGGCATGGTAAACTCATAGTGGAAGACCAACAAACAAAGTGTTCGAGAAGGAAACGAGTTAAGGCTAAACCAAGACAGGTAAGGTCTCAAACTGGCCAAAGTTAAAAAATGACTTCAGTTTAATCCACTATGTTTCTTTTGTTCATGACCTTAGTGTAATCCAAAACCTTGGTAACAACTTATTACATACAAGACTCGGTTTGACTTAAGCGCACTCAATATTTCTTCAAATTCCCTCATTGCAATGTTGAAGTGTAAATTAAAACACGCATTGTGACCTTGACTTAAGCGCAATCAATATTACTTCAAATTCCCTTATTGCAATGTTGAAGTGTAAATTAAAACACGCATTGTGACCTTATCCAAGGAATAGTATTTCCTAGGTTAAGTAGTTGTTGGATATGAAACCTTATATGGTGAAACAAAATTATAAGGTAAATAACAAAGAAATTATATTTAGAATGAATACAGCGGAAATGCTTAAGAATACCTTAAGAAAATTTGTAGTTTCTATACAATAGTTTGTTATTCTTTGGTTCACTTTAGGAACAAGTGAATAGGAATAAGAATTAAACAAAACTTGTTTTGTATGGATTTTTTAGTACATTACAACATGGTTTATTATTTGCTGACGAGTCTCATGAATATGGGAACCAATGTGCCAAAAAATGCACCACATAACGAAATATTTGTATATTGCTATGTACCAATTAAGTTAATTGTGTTGGATAGGTTCGAAAATTTAAATCAAACATTGGATGAATTTATTTCAAGAAACCAACTTCAAGAAGGAGAGTTTTTTAATTAAGATTTTGAAAAAGAGGAACCAATTCCTATAAATCCTAAATCATTTATTACAAGAAAGAAGGATAAACAAAAGAATAAAAATGAGTGTTTACAACAACCTAAAGTACAATGAAAAAAAATGATTCCGGATGGATTCTCATACTTCTGATAAATATAAAGTTAGAGAAACCAAGACCAATCAGAAAAATAATAGAAAGAAGACACAAATTTCCGAAAACATTTCGATTGATAAACTGAAATAGTAGGGCAATAATAAAATTATAGAAGTGGACTATGATTCCATTGATGAAGAGACTCCACCCAAAATAGTAAAAACGGTGAGGGGAACAACATCCGAACATATATTGCTTGCAACACATCATATGAAAACACAGATGGATCGAAAGGAACAGGAAGAAAGTTTGTTGAAGAAAACAAAGGAGGACCAGGTTGACCAAGAAGGCAATGAAACTTATAAAAATTGTTCAAAATTCCTAGAGAAATAAAATATAAGGAGGATGAACATATGTTTGATGCAACAGATATTTTGGAACATATACCACTATAAGAAGAAATGTCTAAACATGATATTCCCGATGTAAATGAAGAAGTACAATCTTTTCGTAGAGAGACCATAGTTCATGAATTTACTCCCAAATTAAATAAAAATAGGAAGAGGGCAACCATAGGAAAAACAACCATACAAGAAATAGAAACTTTGGGCAGGGTAGTTGAGGAAGAAAATGGTAAGGTAAAAGAAAATCATGCTCAGCGAATGGGAACGTAAGATGAACCCAAGAATAAATAGAGGGCTCTTAAGAAGAATGCAAGGAAATGGTATGCCCAAAATTTAAAAATCATCTAGAAGAATAAAAATTTATTTGATAAGATAAAGAAGAAAAAGACTAAAAGTAGGGGAACTTAAACAATAAATTTTTTTGAGAGGATAGTTGGGATTTTTGAATAATAATTACTTGAAAATAATATGCATGATGACATGTTATATCCTCTTTCTTAGGGACATGTTGGATGTGATATTTGACTTCTTTTCAAGCTCCATTTTGATTTGGAAAACTAATATGTTTTCGCACTTTTACCTAACTAATGGAATAACAAGTATAAATAAGGTAATAAGTTGTTAATTGAGATTAAATTTTGTTTTTGTTCTTGTAAATAATGTTAATAGCTACTTCCTTAGAAAAGTTACCTATAATCCCATTATAACTTGAATTTATTTTCATGAGTGATTACAAGAATTATAAGTTGACATATCTTCGTTTTCTCTTCAAGAATACCAATAGATGGTGATTTATCTACCTTTTCATCCCCATGTCATTCAACACTTGAAGGTCAATGATATCCAAATTTGATATGAAGTTATTACAAGAAATTTGCAGAACTATTTGCAAATCCACGAGCTCACTCGCACAATTGGGAATTCAATGCTAGAAGTACGGAGCGAGGATCATATTATCATAAGATCAAGGAAAATCTATGTCAAATTCTATAATGGAGATCTAAACTATTTTCATGTAATTCGTTCTTGAAAACAGAGTGTATTGAGGAACACTCGATTTTCTTGTAATATTTATAAAAATGAGAAACAAAGTATAGGGAAGTTAGTGAGAATGTTGTTATGAACCTAAAGACATATTGTAATTATTGATATTTTCCTTGAATTCAATATAATAATGAAGTTCTTAGTTATCTTATGGGTTCAGGTTCTCTACACGTTTTGAGTTTAATTAACAACATATCTAGGAGGCCCCCTGGTATGCGTTGTCTTTATCTGTAAGAAATGTGTTGGAAGTACTTCTTCTTAGTGTTTTTTATACTTGTTATTATTTTTTGTGAAATCATATTTGTTGTAATTTCCAATGGATGCATAATTTTAGATTCCAGACAATGTTTCTTTGTGTATAGGGAATAATTGTTTACGGTGATGATGTTAAGACAATGAAAAAAATTGAATTCTCTTCCATATAGTGAGCTATACCAACAATTATCACAACATATGCTCAAAGATTAAACCAAGTTTGTAATTTTCCTTATCTGCACATTTCATTTCAGTGTTGAGTAAGATCAAGTTGACCTCGAGCCAACATGTCACTCATATTGATAAATATTCCTTTCTATTTCAAAACCTAGTTGTCCAAGACAGAGAGAGTTTGTAAGAAAACACGCATAGTGACTTCTTGCAATATGATTCTTTACCATTTGACGGTCAAGTCTAACTCACAGAGATTATAGGAAATATTTTTTTGTCTCTGAGTTTGGAATTTTACTATTTGATTTTTACATAAAATCTTTACGCATTTTTAAGATTAGTTTTTCACATATTGTGCCTGTATCTCAAAAATTTACTTACCCGTAAATGTTGAGGAATCTAGACATATAATTTTTTTTTTCTATCATTCAAAAATAATTGCAAATTAATTTAATCATATAAATATTCCATAGAATTCTTTCAAAATCCTTTTATCTATTTTTAACTTAGGTGGATACCTAATGTTGATAGAATAGGTTGTTATTCTTTCATATGATAGAATAGGTTGTTATTATTTCATAACTTGTCATTTCAAATGATATAGTTGGTACTTTATCATATGTGTTGAATTTTTTTTATATATATCTAAGACACTAGACTATTAAGTTGTTGATGACAAAAAATTTATTTATTATTTATATATGATTAATTTGTACAATATATTAATTTCTATTTAATATTATTTAAAAACATCAATGTATATTACACTTATGTAATTAATGATAATGATGATGATTAACGTCCACTAAGACCAAACTGGTTTATCGGACCTTAAGAGGATAAGTGATTACTTGTGATTACTTGTGATTCTTTAGAATTTTGTTTCTATACTCAAAAATCATTAAGAGAAGCTTTCCAAAATCACCATATTTTTGTTGAGTTAAGAGATTAGGAAAGTTGATAGTGTGATCAATATTACACTTATGTAATTATACATCATACCCTAAAATGATTCCATATTATATTAACAATATATAATAATAATTAAAAATAAATATCACAACATTCCCAAACTTTCCTAAATAGTAAATTCTATTTTTATTTTTTTTATTTCCTGTATTATTTGTTATGAAATAATATTACAATATTATACATCCATAAGAAACATATGAAAATTCAAGAGGGTTTTAAATGTCATTCAATTGTTATCGTAAAACTCTTTTGACCATATCTCATACAAATTTAGCTTCCTTGACTACTTACTTAGTAAATATATTTATTTTGATTATTATTATTTATTTATCACTAATATATTTTAATAGTAAATTATATATTATAATATTTAATTGGGCTAACTCCTTAACTTTATATTTTCCTTGAGTACTTCCTTAATCAATGGTTAAATTTGATGGGTATTTACTCTTTATTCCATTTTAATCGTTAAATACTAGCAATTTCAAAATTTACACATCATCAAAGTTCTCTTAATTTTTCAAATCTTCAATTTAACAAAAAAATAAAAAAAATTACAACTTACAAGTCACGAAGATTCTTTGGAAATTGGATTGTATCACATCTTGCAGTTTGAAAAGTAAAGATTGAGCGGAGAAAAAAGATCAAGGATTCATAAACACTACCCAAAAGCTAAATGCAAGTATACATATAGGTAAGACTCATTAATATTAAATTGCAATTGTATTGATGGAAATTTTCTTGGTTTGACTCAAGCTAGAAAACACCTTCTTGCACACTTATTTTCTCATTATATTTGGATTTTGAGAATCCACATTTAAATAATATTGATAATAATAATAAACATGGGTTGACCATCCTCTCACAATCTCTCTTTTATTTCATTTTAGAAAAACTTAGTAGTTGCTATTTAAAAAAGAAAATACAAAATAATTCAACAATATTTATTATTTTATTATATTAATAAGGATACTTATTTAAAATTTTGCAATCCATAACTTTTATTATTATTTTTACAACAATCATTCATAACTATTTTTTTTCTTTTTCATTTTTAATTGCATGCATAGTACTTAGTGTTTGGTGGATTGTTTTTGTACAATGATTGGATCTATGTTGAATTGAGGCACATAAATGCGTTGTAACATCTTATTTGGTGATTTTTAAAATTGAAACTGTGTGCAAGGTGTTATATCAAGGTGTTAAGGTGTTAATATTTGACGTAGGACTACCCGTCAAATTTATACCCTCTCCTTAATGCATACATTTGTTTTGATTATCACTATTTATTTATCACTAATATTCGTTAATAATAAATTCAATGTTATAGTGTTTAATTAGGCTAACCCCTCAAACTTATATTGTGTTGAAATATTGAAACTTCGAAGAATATTCTAATTATATTTGAGTTATTATCTTGTAGATAAAATCTCATTTTGTGGATTGATCATGTCGGGTCTTGTATAAGACCAAATCCCCTTTTGTGGATTGGTTAAACCATATTTATATGGTGGTATTTGTAAAGTCGGCCCCTAGGGTTTATAAAGTGGTTTTAACCACTCTTGGAAGAAGTCATCCCTACTAAGTGAAGAGACCGTACCCCAATGCTTCCTCAACTAGTATTTATAAGTGAGGATGGTGCATCCCTTGTTCATTAATTCACTCACTAAACAAGTGCACATCTTTTGGAGGTAGTTGCAGTTGTAGGAGGAAGGAGAAGAGAGGCACATGCTCAGTCCTAGTTTATGCTTGGTGTTTTGGTCTTATTCTTAGCATTGTATTGGAAATATATCATTGGGGAATTTTTTGTTGGGTTTTCTCCCCCATGAGGGTTTCCCGGGATTAAATGTTGTGTACCTTGTGATTTTGTTTCTTTCAGTGATCCTCTTTATGTTGTTGTTTTGGAAATGCATTGAATGCTCTAGTAAATTGGAAATAACCTAATAACATCACTATAAATTAACATCGTATCAAATCTTGAATGAATAAATAACCTTTCCCTCGGTATCTAAAAACGTCACTATTGCCATACATGGAAATTAGGGATTTTTACTGAAGAAGAATTTTTGACCAAAAACCATCTAGGGAATTGTTTCCTACCCTACCACATCCTTTGGCATCTTTAGTGCACCTTTTCAGTGGCTAGACTCTCCAGAAAGTCAAACCCTAGTTTTTGTTGGTACTAGAAAATGAGAACCAGTACGAGTCCAAAAGTGTGAAGGTCAAGTTTCAAGGGGTAAAACTTGGAATTTTATGAAACAATCAACTCCAGTAAACTCACCTCTGCCCAGTGCATCTAGTCCCTAGATCAGAATTCCAAAATTTGAAGTTTGAAAAATTAGGGTTTCCTCATAAAACCCTAAGTAGCAGTGCTAGTTCCTTCATGCCATTTGCAACACGAGTTGCAGTGAAATTTTTTTTGAAGATCTGAGACTGATTTTATTTTCCTAGTGCAACTTACCCTAGAAAATATTTAGCTAAATTTAAGTTACAAGTTGAAGCACCTTTGAAATTTTAAAAGTTTGTTAATGCTTGTCGTTATTGTCAGATGGTGCCGCTACCTATAGATGTTGTCAGAGGTATGTACTTAGATATGTTTAAAGTGTATCAATACTTTAAAGGGTACTTGCAAGATATTTTGTCTAAGCAACAATCATATATCCAAAAGGATCTCATATCTGACACAATTAGAGGAACTATGAACCCTAGGTTTGATTACCTTGATATGCTTCTACTTGTTATGACATTATTGTGATCTTATGAATATCCACGTTACATTTTTTGAACTTATCATACTAACCAATGGTCAAAATTAAATTCAAAGTATTAGATTGATTAAATTTGAGATTATAGAGTTTATTCCCTAACTCAAATTTTTGTCAAGATAGCATAATGTCTTAGTACAGAGGATAGGTTGAATAAAATACTTATCATCTTGAGTGAAGGAGACTCAGAAGAAAATCAACAACACTCATTATTGAGGACAATGACCCGAGGTTCCAGTTTTGATTGATTAAGTTGATAAGATTCAAATTTTCATATGTCAAGTTTGATAACATACAAGTAAACACTATAGTTATGATAACAATATTTGAAAAGTTTTATACTTGGTAGCATGTGATCATTATCAAGGTAAATGATTATTGCAATCAATTGCCAGATATAACTACCATCTCCTCCAGGAGAAACTTCTTGTTTTGTTTCCAGGATACCATGGAGGAGTGATTGAACACAACACTAGAAGAATGTTGTTCTCATTTCCTATTATTGTATTTCTTACTTTTTTGTTTCAAGAAGGTCACACATGATATATCTAAAGGAGCTACTTTGACGATTGTTCTTGCTCCTATTTTATTATTATTATAAACAATATTATTATTGTCTATTGTTTCTCCCTTGTTATCCTTTTTTTAGGCAAGTCATAGATGATAACCCTGAGGGAGATACAGTGACGATTGCAAGAGACAACATATTATATAAGACATGAAGCAGACTATTCAAGTCGTATACATGATTGTATACATACATGTACCAAAGAATATGAAGAAGAAGCTAATTTTGAGATACAACGTATCGCATATGAAGATTGATCGTAATGAGTAGAAGTCTCCAAAAATGACTAAACATTAGAATTGGTCAACGGATAATGAATCCACCTTGACATGAATAAAAATTCATTTGAAGCTTGACTCAACTTTTCATATTAATACTTGTTATTCAACACCAATTATATCCTGCAGAGACTATGAAGTTTTTGTAGACTCAGAAGAAATCAAGACTCAGAGTAAGCCTAATCTGACAAAGGATTGGATGAAGAGACTGGAAGAATAATGGCATGAGTTGAGAAGACTAGATCATAGGTTTCGAGACCTCTTGGAGACATCAAATATCTTGGGAAGATTCCCCTTTTTTAGTAATAGAGAAGGAAGCTAGTTGGAAGGACTGGGATATGCATTTTTCCTTAAGACTAGAAAGGAATTCAATGGTGACTTCCAAGATTGATCTAACAGATCAAGCATGTTGCAGATAACAATATAAAGCTATAGAAAACTTGATTCGTTTCTAGAGGATTCTCCCAGCAAGCGGGAGAAGAATATGGCGAGACACTTTCTCTAGTAATCAAAGAAATAGTTTCAGTATTCATGAAGATAGCCAAAAAAATCATGATTTTGATATGTATGAGATTTAGGGGGAGAATTCCTTGTACTTGACATTGAGTTACATCCATGAAAGAAGAAAATATACCTTCAGTATCTGTTATTGAGCCACTCTTAGTTTCACATGAAGTTGTTTCCATGATAGAATAGAATACCTACTCTTAGAGTTCAGCATCTATAATGATTCTCAGCTTCAGAGAAACTACAGGTGTAGAGTCTCGGTCCCAGAGAAGCAATTGCAAAAAGAGCAGAGGACATACTCTTAGTTAGTGAGAGAGATAGTGCTTTGTGCAAAGCACATAAATATAGCATATGATTGTGCATATTAATTTGCATCTAATAAAGTGTACCAGGTTGGTACAATGTGATGTGAAAAATTGGTTTCAAAGCACAGTATGGGAAGAATCATGTCTGGAAGTTGAAGTAAACTCCAAGATCTTGGTATGTCAGGATTGATAGTTTTCTGACAAGCTTGGGATTTACCAAGATTAAATTTGATTCTAATATTTTCTTCAAGGCTATGAATCATGAGCCAATTGTATTGCTACTATATGTGGATGAATTATTCTTGATAGGAGAAGAAAAGATCATAATAGATTGCAAAAGGAAGCTCATTGTAGAATTTGAGATGCAAAACCTAGGCCAGATGCATTATTTTTTAGGTCTTGAAGTTTGTGATGCAGACCCCCCCTTCTCTCCTTGGGGTTGCTTGACCTCCCGATCAAGGATCATTTACATCAAGGAGTTGGATTGACTCGTTGGGCTCCTGCTGATTTTACACAGGCTCTCCTTCCTCCTAAGGCGCGGGTCATATGGTACCCGTGGGCCCTATCCTTAGCACTGCTCAAATCTAAATGTCAATGGGTGCTAGCTTCTTTCCCATAGTCCCTCTCTCCATAAGACCTTGGGCTATGACCAGGGGATTAATCTCTTGGGCGCTCTGGATTCCGAGCTTTGGCCATTTCAACTAAAGCTGTCACCAAATTCACTAAACCTCGAACTGCAAACATAACCGCCACAAGGATCAGGTACCTATCACTTCCTTGAATCAACGACCCACTGTAATTTCACCCTCTGACACTTCAGGTAATTCCAAAAAAAATCTCCACAAACCTTCAGAGTGGACAACCTATGAAGTTCAAACTATGTCATCACGTGTTTGTATCAATATACCACTATGATCCTCTCTGCTAGATTGGAATTTAGGAACTTTCACTCTTCTTACCTTTGTTCCTCCCGATTAGTGAATTAGTGAAGCATTTATCTAATGCCACATGTCTTTTGGCGATCGAAGGCTAGGGTCTACTCTGCTCTTTAGAGCTTCGACAATTTCACACTCTGCTTATCCAAGAACTCCCAGAGTACCTCCGCTCTGGAGTCTCAGATATTCTGCCACCTGTCCCTCCGGACGATGGATGGTTCCGATGTAGTTGGAGCCTCAGGACTCTCGAATATCTGCTCCTTTACGCTTCAAAATTCCTGAATGTGCGAAGTCCGAAGGACTTCCACTGTTATCCCTCGTGCAACCTCCTATAGATCTGACGGTTTTCAGACCTTGTGTTTAGATCCAACAGTTGGGATTTATTTTCCTCCCCTACATGCTCCTCTTTGCCTAATTGACAATCCATATTTTCTCTCCCATCGAGAATTGACGGCTCCTATAGCTTCTCCTATTTCACTTTGTGCTTTTATAAAACAATGTCCCTCGTGAGCTTGAATGATTTAATACTCAAATGGGCTCTCCCCTTTGATCCTCCCTCTGAAAGTCCAAATGAATTGTCTTCTTCCTGCACTGTTGAAAGGAGTATTTCTCCTGATATTGGGGCTTGGAACAAGTTTGCTTCTGTGCATTCCTTGCACTTGAGTGGCCCTCAAATTGATGTGTTTCAAAACTTCATCTGAGTGTTGGCTTGGTGCACTACCTGCAAAGGTCTTTCTCCAGAATTTTCAGCAACTCTATTTCACCTTGAGCTTCAACTGCTCGAACCTCAAAGGTCTCTTCCCCTTCTATTCCTCAAGGGGATATCTTTGCCCTCTTGGCACCTTCTTCTCAACCGCTCCTTTCTTTTCTTGCAAAGTATTTAACAACTCTATGAGTGTCTTCTCCTTGACACTCCTCTTCTCAGAAATCAAAATAGGGTTCACCTATGCACACTTGCACCTGCTCAATTCCCTCCTAGAAGAGATCCACAAAGTCTTCAATAACTTTTTTCTATGCTTACTTCTTTGTAAACATTTCACCAGGGTTTTCAATAATCTTGTCTCTTTGTGCATCCTCTAATGTAATCTCTCCTCCAAGGTATTCAGTAACCTTGAGGCTCCTCTCCGAGTCTGTAGACTATTCTGGTGTGCCCTCCTAGCACGCTCTTCTAAAAATGCAAAGAAGAGTCCAAATACGCACTCATTGTGTTGCCTCACAGAGTTTCCAACACATTGTCACACACTCCTTGCACTTAGCCTAAAGAACCCAGAACAACTCAACAACTCTCGAATAGATAGTGGAACCTATCTTCATCCTACAGATGGAAATTATTCATGCATATCTACAATGTACATTCATACAAACATGAAATGACATTCACAAATAAACATTCACCACACAAGAATTCAAAAACAGTGAAATCTATTATTTTTTATTAATCTGAATGCTTGATTACAATATGTGCAGGCTGGACTACAACAGAGTCTCAACTCTCTCAAGCTCTCTTGAAGAACTCTTCTTCCTCCTAAACTTCCTCCTCATTATCTTCCTAATGAAATCAGATACAAATATTTTTTTACAAAATAAGGGCTCCTTGAGACTTTCCATCCAAGCTACCTAACTCTCATTGATTACATTGAATTTCATTCAATGGATATCCAGTCTGAATCAGATCTAGATCTCATCATCCTGTTATCCATTAAAGGTGACATCATCTCCTGACTGCACAAAGGCATCGATTTGTTTCTTCCAACCTTATGAAATTTAATTTCATTTAATTACATTTTAAAATTTGAAAATGAGGGAAAAATGAGAGGGTCAACACCTCTCCCCTCCTTGAATGCGCTTTGATGTAATGGAATGATGGCCCATTGGTGAGGTGGAGTGATGCTTTTTCATCATACCCCACTGCTAGGAAAATCATGAGCTCCTACTCATGAGCTCCTTTTCCCTAGTGTTGAAATCCCCCTAGATCCCAAACTCTCCCTTGGAGTTGTCCCGTTCCTCCTTTGTTTTGTTGTTGTTGTTACTTCTTCTTCTTCCCTACTTCTATGGAAGGCTCTCCTCTGCTCAACTTCTCCCTACTGACAACTTCTGTTATTGATCTTACAATAACCTTCCTTATCTCCTCTATCACCCTGTCCAACTTCTCTGTTGGTTGGCTCTCCTTATGGAGTCTTCTCGGCTACAACACGTCCTCCTCATACATATCAAAGGGTAGATCATTTTGATCCCCCATGTTGTTTCCTTCTTCTGTGGCATTATATTGCCACTTCCTTGCATACTCCAATTCTGCACTCTCACCACTGAGCTTCTTCTCAGCTTTCTCCTCTGACAGATTAGCTTATGTCAACTCCTCTTGTGTTGGTTCAACTCCAACTTCCTCTAGTTGCTTCCCAGGATGGTATGCTCCTCCATATATCTCCAACCTGGTCTTTTGGAGGTCATGATTTGCACTATCACCCTTCTCTCCATGGCATCCAATTATTCATATAGATCAACAAAGTCTATGTTGTTTTCTTCCTCTTCTTTTGTAGACTCTAGTACTTCAATCATCTCCTATTCATCTTGCTAGCTGAAAATTTTGAGTGAATCTGTTGAAGTCTCTTCTCCTTATGTTAGGGAACACATCAGTGTCTGATCCTCCTCCTCCTCCTCTTTGACAGTCTTTGTTTCCTATATTTCTTTTGATGTTGCATATGCAACACATGCTCTGGCCTCAACTAGGCTATGCGGAAGGAATACCTCAATTCCCCCAATGATCAGAATACTCCTCTGATCCTCCTCTGTCAGCACTCCTTGCTGATATGAACTCTCAACTGAGTTCATGAGTCTTCCATATGGTCTCCTTGCTTCTCCCTTTCCCACCTGGAAATATGGGGTTTCTCTTTCGCCCTCCTGATAGTCTATGACATCAACTAATCTTGTCTCATTGCCCACCTGGAAATTTAAATTTCATTCACTTCCCTTCTGGAAGTCTATGATATCCTCAGTCGATCTCTCTTCCTCATCACTGAGGTTCCTCCCAACTTGTGGTTCACAGATGTAAACCATATCTTGTTCTGTGTCACTGAGGTTTCAAGCATGCCTCAGCCACCTCCTCAAGTCTTGTTGTTTCCTTTAGGCCAACAACTTCTGGACAAGCCACCTCTCTTTCCTCTTCAAAGTCCATTCATATGTCTAGTGTACCTTTGCCTCCTGCCACATCTTCAATTCTAGTTTTTCCATTCTAGATCTTATCTCAATGAGCTCCTTATCAATTTCTACTTTACTTTTCTATTGGCAGCCCTTTCCTTGACCATGCCCATGGACTTCAATAGCCATTTTCACCCTCTACCTTCCCTCCTAGAAAGTTTGTTCTTCCCTCTGCAACTAATAACATCTCCAACTTATCCTACAACTCACCTGGTTGTTTCAATTTGTTGTCACACACTTGCAACAATCCTTCGCACAAAGAATCGGTACTCTACCTCCATCTTCACCTGTTGTCCACAAGAGAAATTTAACTTCTAATACCATTTGATGTTATCAGATTATCTCCTTCAACTCCTTCGCCTAAAAACTAAAGACAAAATAAATCTTTTGATACCATTTGATGGTATCACAGTATCTCCTTTCACCATCTCTCCTTTTCCTACAATCTCCAAACAAAATTTCATCTCTGATACCACTTGATTAAGACCCCCCCTTCTCTTCTTAGGGTTGCTCGACCTCCCGGTCAAGTATCGTTCACATCAAGGAGTCAGATCAACTCTTTGGGATCCTACTAATTTTACACAGGCCCTTCTTCCTCCTAAGGCACAGGTGGTATGGTACCCACGGGCCCTCTCCTTAGCATTGTTCAAATCTCAACGCCAATGCATGATAGCTCCTTTCCACTTGTCCCTCTCTCCATGTGACCTTGGGATATGACCCAGGGCTTAATCTCCCAGGAGCTCTATATTCTGGGTTTAGACCATTTCAACTGCAGTCGTCACCAAATTCTTTGAACCCTGAACTGTGAACATAACTGATGTGAGGATCAATGGTGCCCATCTCTTCCTTGAATCAATGACTCGTCGTAATTTCATGCTTTATATAATTTCAAATCATTACTCCACAAACCTTTGGAGTGGAGACCCTACGAAGTTCACAATATGACACCATGTGTCTGTATCGATCTACAACCACGGTCCTCTCTGCTCGATTGTCCTCCCGGAACTTTCACTCCTCTTATCTATGTTCCTCTTGATTAGTAAATCAGCAAAGCGTTGATCTAATGCCACATGTCTCCTAGCGATCGACGGCTAGGGTCTACTCTGCTCTTCGAAGCTTCGGTTATTTCACACTCTCCTTGTCTGAGAACTCCCAGAGTACCTTCACTCTCGAGTCTTAGATGTTCCGCCACCTGTCTCTCTGGATGATGGAATGTTCTGATGTAGTTTTGGCCTCGAGACTTCAGAAATATATGCTCCCTTACACTTCAACATTCCTGAATGTGCGAAGTCCAAAGGACTTCCACTGTTATCCCTTGTGCAGCTTCCTTTATATCTGAGGGATGCCATACCTCGCACTCAGATCTGATGGCTGGGATCTATTTTCCTCCCCTACGTGCTCCTCCCTACCTAGACTTAGTTATGATGGTCCAGATTTTATCTCCCTTCGAGAATTGACGGCTCCTATAGATTCTCGTACTGCACTTTGCAGTTTTAGGAATCGTTGTCCCTCCTGAGATTGAATTATTTAATACTCAAATGGACTCGGCCCTTTGATCCTCCCTGTGGAAGTCCAAATGATTTGTTTTTTTCCTATGCTGTTGAAAGAACCATTTCTCCTGACCTGTCCGCTTCTGCACACTCCTTGAGCTTTACTAGCCTTCAGATGATTGTGTTTCAATACTTCGCCCGAGTGTTGGCCTTGTGCACTCCTTGCATAGGTCTTCCTCCATAATGTTCAACAACTATGTTCCACCTTGAACTTCAACTTCTCAGACCTCAAAGGTCTCTGCCCCTTTTATTCCTCGAAGGGATACTTGTGCCCTCTTGGCACCTTCTAATCAAGCACTCCTTGCTGACCTTGCAAAGTATTCAACAACTTTGTGAGTGTTTTATCCTTGACACTACCCTTCTCAGAACTCAAAATAATGTTCACCTATGCACACTTTCACCTGCTCAATTCCCTCCTGGAAGAGCTCTACAGAGTCTTCAATAACTTTATGCTATGGTTACTCTTGTGCAAAATTTTCTCTAGGGTATTCAGTAATCATGTCTCTTTGTTCCTCCTCTACGCAATGTCTCCTCCAAAGTATTTAGTAACCTTGAGGATCCTCTCTAAGTATGTAGACTATTCTGTTGTGCCCTCTTGGCACTTTCTCCTCTAAACGTGAAGCAGAGACGAGATACACAATTCTTAGGTTAGCTCACAAAGTTTCTATCACTTTGTCGTGCACTCCTTGCACTTAGCCTAAAAAGCCTAGAAAAACTCAACAACTCTCGAACATATAGTGGAACCTATCTTCATCCTGCAGATGGAAACTATTCATACATATCTACAACATAGATTCATATAAACACAAAATGACATTCACAAACAAACATTCACCACACAGGAATTCAGAAATAGTGAAATTTGTTCTTTTATATTAATATGAATGCTTGGTTACAATATGTGTAGTCTGGATTACAACAGAGTCTCATCTCTCTCAAGATCTCTCAAAGAACTCTTCTTCCTCCTAAAATTCCTCCTCATTATCTTCCTAATTAAATTAGATACAAAGATCTTTTTACAAAAGAGGGGCTCCTCGAGCCTTTCCCTCCAAGATACCTAACTCTAATTGATTACATTGAATTTCACTCAATGGCTATCTAGTACGAATCAGATCTAGATCTCATCATCCCGTCAGCCATTAAAGGTGACATCATCTCCTCCTTGCACAAAGGTATCGATTTGGATCTTCCAACCTTACAACATTTAATTGCATTTAATTACAATTTAAAATTTGAAAATAAGGGGAAAATCAGAGGGTCGACGCCTCTACCCTCCTTGAATGTGCTTTGATGTGCTGGAATGATGGCACATTGTTGAGGTGGAGCGATGCTCCTACATCAGTTTGGAAGAGCCTACATAATATATTCCTTAACTAAGGGAAGTAGGCAATTGAAATACTGAGGAATTTTGACATGTTGGGATGTAAATCCATGGCTACACCCATGGAGACAAATTTGAAGCTCCTGGTTGATACTTATCAGAGTTTGTTGATGCTACTTTATGCAGACAAATTATTTTTTTATTGATGTATATGACGAATACCAGGCCATATATATCCTTTTTTATGAACACCTTGATTCAGTATCTGGTACATCCCAGACATGTTCACCTTGTATCTGTAAAGCATGTTATGAGATACCTTAAGGGTACGTTGGATTATGGTCTTTGTTATATTGGAGATCATGACTTTAGACTATATGGTTATATTGATTCATGTTGGGATGAAATTGCTTCTAATAGGAAGAGCACTTCATGATGTTTTTTCAGTCTTGGTTAGCCATGAATTCATGGAAAAGAAGGAAGAAATCTAGTACTACTCTCTGCACGACAAAAACAGAACATATTGCAACATGTTCCACCAGTTGTGAAGCCATATGGCTTCAAAAGTTTTTGACAGGTCTATTCAATCTAGAGATGGAATCCATCGTGATTCTATGTGATAACTAGATTTGTATAAATATGATAGAGAACCTCATGTTCCATGATAAGTCGATGTAATGTACCTCAAAAATCACCATAGAAATTTTTTTTATTTGTACATTTATCCTTGAAAAGTTTTCAAGATCTCAAGCAAGTAAGCTTTATGTTAGAAGACTTGATTCTAAAGGTTTGTTTCGAGTCCTTATTGTCATCGACTGTCCTTACCATTAAACTTAAGTTTTCTAATCGACAATATAATGAGAATTTACTCATCACTTCAAAGTTTAATTAAGACCCTAAAATTTATAATTACTCTCTTATCTGCTAGTACCTATAACACTACCACAATCTTAACAATACAAGAAACTTTGGGGGTTTTATGACCAATAACCCTACATAAAAATATTACCCTATGTTTGCAATACAATTGACTTGTAATACGGTTTGTTACTCCCATACCTCTATCCGGGATGAAGATTCTCCAACGTTCTTTTACTAGTCTAATCATTACATTAATATAGTTGTTCCCTTAACAATAAGTTTTCTTCTAAGTTCCTACAGCTTTGTGAAGGAAACAGAGCTCAATCGGGTTTCAATGATCACGAGTACCAAATAAAACAGAGGACCATGTTATTTGCCAAAATCCGAAATACAGAATGATTGTGGCCAGCATTTTGGGGTTTCGGGATTCAGGGTTTCGCGAGTACAAGAGCCGAACATCAATACACAATGTTTCCCGAATTTGCGAGGAGATGCCAAGAACTTTGGGGTTTTGAGGTTCAGGATCTCATGAATACCCAAGTCAAATTTAGGGGTTTCAGGATTCAGGGTTTCGCGAGTACAAGAGACGAACATCAATACACAATATTTCCTGAATTTGCGAGGAGATGCCAAGAAGTTCAGGGTTTTGAGGTTTGGGATATCATGAATACCCAAGTCAATCATCAACACACACAACTCCCGAATTTGCGAAAGGTGATCAGTACTTCGGGAATTCAGAGTTCGGGATTTCACGAGTGCAAGTGTCCAAACAACAACATCAACAAATTTCTGAAATGCGAAAAAGAAAAAGGTGAGACCCAAATTTTAGGATTTTACGGTTCATAACTTCGCGAGTTCCGATTTCCAAACAACAACATCAACAAATTTCTGAAATGAAAAAAAGGAAAAGGTGAGATCCACATTTTGGGATTTCGGGGTTCGGAACTTTGTGAGTTCTGGTGTCCAAACATCGACATACAAAAATTCCTGAAATTGCGAAAGGAAAGGAATGTGGAACTAACATTTCAGGATTTTGGAGTTCGAAATCCCATGAATTCAAAATCCAAAACATCAGCCATAAACAATTCCTGAAATTGTGAAAAGAAAAGAACGTGGAACCAACAGTTCAGGATTTCGGGATTCGAGTTTTTGGGGTCTCAAATGTCAAACTACAACATACAACTATTCCCGAATTTCAAAAGGTGAAAGGGTGTGGGACCAACACTTTGAGATTTTGGGATTCAGGGTTTCAGAGTTTCAAATGTCAAACTACAGCACACAACCATTCCTGAATTCCGAAAGGTGAAAGGGTGTGGGATTAACACTTCAGGATTTCGAGATTCAGGTTTTCAGGGTTTAAAATGTCAAAGAACATAACAAAACCATTCCCAAATTCCGAAAAGTGAAAGTATGAGGAATTAACACTTTGGGATTTCTGGATTCAAGTTTTCGGGGTTTCAAATGTCGAACAACAACACCCAACAATTCTCGAATCCCGAAAGCATAAAGACTTAAGAATTTTACACGCACAGAAGGATACAAAAGGATAAAGGTTTTTTGTAAGGGAAAATATATAAATTCATCATAGACCTTGACTAAGGAAAGGGTAGCCCATTCTAAAAAGAAACAAGGAAGAAAAAACCTATGAAAGGCGTTGATTCTCAATATTGTTTTAGCATCTGAAAAAAAACAAAAAAGGGGTTTCCAAAATTCTTTAACTTCCGAATTTTGTCATTATAAACACATCTAATATATTGTTTGCATATTGTTAAAGCATATTGTTAGATACATAGCATCAGATAAAACATTCGAATAGAAAGTTGGAAGAATTCGTTACATATCCGATTTAATTAGATTCAATACACCAGATGCAAAAAGGGTCATACAGACAGAGACTGTAACTTATTCCAGTTCAAATTGAATAGATACATAACATCAAAAGCCATATCCATTCATAATAGAGAGGGGAAAATTAACATATCTGAATCCAATCCACGGGAAGACAAAGGGAACAACCACATTCCTCCCAACCATAGAACAGCGCAGCCAAATCTACTTGCCCGATTCACCCCCTAGCCAAATCTAAGTTCTGTTGTACTTTATTTACCATGTTTTCCATTTCCTGGAGCATCTCTGGTCAAACCATGAGTCTACCAGTCGGGTTATCCCAGCTAATTGGAGTTGTACACTTTCTGTCGTACAGTATTTCGAAGGGGCTCAACTTAGCCGAAGTTTGTTACCCATTGTTATATGCAAATTCTACCAAGTGTAGGTAGTCTTCCCACTTGTTTGGCTTTGTTCTTACATACATGTGGAGCATATCCTCTATGATTTGATTTTTCCTTTCGGTCTGTCCATACATTTGTGGATGATAACTCATACTGAAATTCAAATTAGTATTTAGCCCTGCAAACAATTCCTTCCAAAAAGCATATGTGAATTTTACGTCTCTATCCGAAATCACCATTTTAGGAATACCATGCAGTCTAAAATTTCTTCATGAATACTTCAACAATATTGTTAGCTTTAAAAGTGGACTTTAGAGGAATAAAGTGTGCAAACTTACTGAGTTTATCGATTACAACCATGATTGAATCATTCTGTTTCTGAGTTTTAGGCAAACTTGTTCTAAAGTCCAGTGATATGGTCTCTCATTTCCATTCTGGTACTGGTAATGGTTGTAATAGGCCGGCTGGATGTTGGTATTCGGCCTTAACCTGCTGACAATCTTGGCACCTAGCCAAATACTCTATTTTTTTTCCCTTCATATTAGGCCAGTAAAATAGTTTTCTGAGTGTTGCTATTGTTTTCTGGTAACCTGGATGGCCAGAATATGGTTTCTTATGCACTTCATCTAAAATAGTTAATTTTAGCTATGCTGAATCTGGTATGTAAAGTCTATTTTTAAATCTTAATAGTCCCTGTTTTTTGATACTTATATCTAGTTTATCTGAGTTTGTGATATTTTTTTGCAATTTTTCCATCATCTTAGAGTAATTTTTGTCATTAATTCATGTCGCTTTTACTCTTTGTTCCAAATCACTTTCTGCCTTACTGATATTTATCTCAAATAACCCATGGACTCTTCTACTTAAAGCATCTGCTACTTTATTTTCCTTTCCCTTGATATGTCTGACCTCGAAGTCGAATTCGCTCAAGAAGGATAGCCACCTTGCTTGTCTTGCATTAAGGTCTGGTTGGTTAAACAAATATTTCACTCCGCTATTATCCGTCAATAGTAAGAATTTCCTACCCATTATATATTGTCACCACATTTTTAAGGCATGTATTACTGCTTCCAATTCTAAGTCATGAGTGACATAATTTCACTCATGTTCCTTTAATTTCTGGGACTCATAACAAACCACCTACCCTTCCTTAGTTAGAACACCACCTAGTCCCTCTTTACTTGCATCAACACATATTGTGAAGTCTTTATCTGGGTCTACTACCTTCAAGATGGGCGCCAATGTCAATAATTCTCTTAGCTTGTTAAAACTGTCTTGACACTTTTGCGACCAGTTAAACTTGGTCCCTTTCTTTTGTAATGATGTGATAGGGTAGGCTATCTTGGAGAACCCTTCTATAAATCTGTGATAATATCCGATGATTCCCATGAATGACCGGATATCTGCCACATCCTTAGGCACTGGCCATTCCATGATGGCTTTTATCTTTTCTGAGTCTACGACAATACCTTCTGAGGAAATGACATGTCCTAAATATTGTATTTATTTTTGATAAAAATCACATTTGTCGAATTTTGCGTATAGTTTGTGTTTCCTTAGTGTTTTCAAAACTATTCGTAAGTGTTCGTCATGTTCCTCCTTCATTTTAGAATAACCAAAATATCATCTATAAATACTACTACGAACTTGTCTAAGTACTAGCTGAAAATGTTGTTCATTAAGCACATAAATGTGGCTAGTGCATTGGTGAGTCCGAAAGGTATGACTACAAACTCGTAGTGTCTGTATCTTGTTCGAAAAGTTGTTTTGTTTATGTCCTGGTCCTTTATCCTAACTTGATGATAACCAGGTCACAAATCCAATTTTGTGAAGATCTTGACCCCACCAACTTGATCAAACAGATCATTTATCCGTGGTAAGAGGTATTTGTTATTAATGGTCACTTTGTTCAGTTGTCTATAATTGATACATATTCTTAAAGTACTGTCTTTCTTTTTCACAAAGAGGACTGGTGCTCCCCATGGCGAGACACTTGGTCGTATATACTCTTTGTCCAACAATTCCTGTAATTGTATTTTTAATTCTGTTAGTTCTGGTAGACTCATTCGGTAGGGTGCTTTTGAGATAGGGGCTGATCCGGGTAGTAAGTCTATAAAGAAATCTATTTCTCTCCTAGGAGGTAATTTTGGTATCTCATCAACAAACATGTCTCTGAATTCCCATAGAACAACAAAGTCTTCTAACTTGGGCTTATCTTATGTTTATAATAGATTCGTCGGTTGGATGATGTAAACTTGACATCCCTTTCTAATACATTTCTTGAATTGCATCGTTGAAACTTGTCTGACTCACACAGGTTTTGGTATACCTTGGGTTGTTCTAACAGTGCCAAAATTATCTTTATAGCTAAGTATCTTTGTATAATAGTCTAATACTACTTTGTCTTGTTCCAACCAATCCATCCCGATAATCATATCATAATATCCTAGTGGTAGGATGTTCATATTGGTCCTTATCTTTTGACCATCTAAGATAAACTCAAGATCAGAAATAAAGCTAACTACTTTTCTTTTAGTCCCTGTTGCTAGTTGTACAAGCCAAGATTTTGCATGCTTTTGTTTCTTAAGTTTATTTGACTCTACTACATCAGGAGTAATATAACTTAACATAGCTCCAGGGTCAATTAAAATAGAAATTCAAGTGTCATGGATTTTACCTTCGATCTCTACCACCGAGGATTGGTGGTCAGCTTGTCGACCATCTATGGCTGCATTTATCCGATGCAGATTCCTGCCCCTGTCTCCCACTGTCGAGGCTTCGTGCACATTGTGGAAAACAATGTTGTTTACTGCAATTAGACATGGATAGTTCCTCCTTAATGAGGCTCTCCACACTCCCAACATCTTAATGGCTTGTGGGAGTTGTCCCCAAACTTCTTAGTTCCTAGGTTTACCAATTTACCGTTACCTTGCATATTCGGATGATTTGAGTGAAAGTCCTTCATTGGGAAACTTTTTGTTGCATTCCGATAAGGAGTTGGTTGGTATCCCTTCTTCCGCTGGTGCATTCCATCTTGTTTATTATCCTTCCAAGTCTTGGGAAACTCTAGATGCTATTTATACTAGTCGTAGCACATCTGTTCCTTCCTGAATGCCTCACTCAAGGATTTGGGGTTGTCAAACTCAATTATGTCCCTATAGGACTGTGGTAAACAGCTTAAGAATCGTTGGATTTTTACCTTATCCTCCCATATGTATGGTACGATCCTTAGTAGTTCCAGAAATCTATTTATAAGGTCCTCCATAGTCATTTGTGTGAGTCATAATTCATAAAATTATTTCGTCTTCCTTTCACAATAGCTTTCAGAAAGGTATTGTTTCTTAAAATACTTCTTGAAGTTGGACCATTCCAACTGTTTCTCCTTTACGCCCTTGGCCAATTTCAGGTCCTGCCACCAAATGCTAGCCTTCCCCTTCAGATTGTAAATGGCCATTCTGACCTTCATGTTGCTGGAATAGTTGTAGATTTGGAAGTATTTTTTGATGTCCAACAACCATGCCTCAGCTTCTTCTCTTGTCCTGGATTCTCCATCAAAAGTAGTTGGTTTAATCTCTTTAAATTCTCCTTCAAGGTGGTCTGTTTGTTTTCTTTTTTTGTCTCGTATGGTTTTGTCTTCTGCTGAAGGTGTCCCTTTAGATGAACTGTTTCCTTTTTCTGTTTCCTCAGGGTTATCATCTTTTGGGATTTTCTTGGTTACTATACTATGCAGCAGGACTTCATTTATCTCTTGTTGTTCTTGTTGTGCCTTCTTCAATTTTTCATTGTCGGCCTTGAAAACCTGTAGTTCAATAGTAAGGTTTCTCATTGTTTCCAACACCTCCATGGGTGATCTTCCATGACTGTTATGTCTTGGATCTTCAGGAGGTACTTTTTGCGGATTCTCTTCCACCCTGATTTTTGCACCTTCTTAGGTTGCCATTATTCAACACAAAACATAAAGGCTTTCTGTTTGTAATTCCACAAGATTTATTAGTTTTTTCATACATCAGAATATATATTAAGAAATTAATGTGGCCCTGTTCAGAGCTAGTATTGTAACTTTTTCTCTGATACCATATGTAATGTACCTCAAAAATTACCATAGAAAAAAAAATTTATTTGTACATTTATGCTTGAAAAGTTTTCGAGATCTCAAGTAGGTAAGATTTTTGTTAGAAGAATTGAGTCTGAAGGTTTGTTTAGAGTCCTTACTTTCATCGACTATCTTTACCATTCGACTTAAGTTTTCTAATCGACGATATAATAAGCATTTAATCATCACTTCAAAGTTTAATTAAGACCCTGAAATTTATAATTACTCTCTTATCTGCTAGTACCTATAACACTACCACAGTCTTAACAATACAAGCAACTTTGGTATTTTTATGACCAAGAACCCTACATAAAAATATTACCCTATGTTTGCAATACAATCGACTTGTAATATAGTTTGTTACTCCCATACCTCTATCCGGGATGAAGATTCTCCAACGTTCTTTTACCAGTCTAATCATTACATCAATAGAGTTGTTCCCTTAACAATAAGTTTTCGTCTAAGTTCCTACAGCTTTGTGAAGGAAACAAAGGTCAATCAGGTTTCGGTGATCTTGAGTATTGAACAAAACAAAGGACCCTATTGTTTGCCGAAATTTGAAATACAGAACGATTGTGGCCAACATTTTGGGGTTTCAGGATTCGGGGTTTTGCGAGTAGAAGAGTCAGACATAAATACACAATATTTCTCGAATTTGCAAGGAGATTCCGAGCACTTCAGGGTTTCAAGGTTTAGGATCTCGTGAATACCCAAGTCAATCATCACCACACACAACTCTCGAATTTGCAAAAGGTGATCAGTACTTCGGGAATTCGGAGTTCGGGATTTCGCGAGTGCAAGTGTCCAAACAACAACATCAACAAATTTCCGAAATGTGAAAAAGGAAAAGGTGAGACCCACATTTTGGGATTTCGGGGTTCAGAACTTCACGAGTTCCGGTGTCCAAACAACAACATCAAAAAAATTCTGACATGCGAAAAAGGAAAAGGTGAGACCCACATTTCAGGATTTCGGGGTTCGGAACTTTGCGAGTTGCGATGTCCAAACATCGACATACAACAATTCCCAAATTACGAAATGAAAGTAACGTGGAACTAACATTTTTGAATTTCAGGGTTCGGAATCCTGCGACTTCAAAAGCCAAAACATCAACCAGAAACAATTCTTGAAATTACGAAAAGAAAAGAACGTGGAACCAACAATTTGGGATTTTGGGATTCGGGTTTTCGAGGTTTCAAATGTCAAACTATAGCATACAACCATTCCCGAATTTCAAAAGGTGAAAGGGTGTAGGACCAACACTTCAGGATTTCAGGATTTGGGGTTTCGGGGTTTCAAATGTCAAACTACAACACACAACCATTCTCGAATTCCGAAAGCTGAAAGGGTGTGGGATTAACACTTTGGGATTTTGGGATTCGGGTTTTCGAGGTTTCAAATGTCAAACAACATAACACAACCATTCCCAAATTCTGAAAAGTGAAAGGATGAGGAATTAACACTTCGTGATTTCGGGATTCGGGTTTTCAGGGTTTCAAATGTCAAACAACAACACCCAACAATTCTTGAATCCCGAAAGCATAAATACTTAAGAATTTTACAGGCACATAAAGATACAAAAGGATAAAGGTTTTCTGTAAGGGAAAATCTCTAAATTCGTCATAGACCTTGACTAAGGAAAGGGTATCCCATTCTGAAAAGAAACAAGGAAGAAAAAACCTCTGAAAGGCATCAATTCTCAAGATTGTTTTAGCATCCGAAAAAATACAAAATAGGGGTTTCCAAAATTATTTAACTCCCAAATTTTGTCATTTTAAACACATCTAATATATTTTTTTCATATTGTTAAAGCATGTTGTTAGATACATAGAATCGACTAAAGCATTCAAACAGAAAGTGGGAAGAATTCGTTACAGATCCGATTTAATCAAATTTAATACACCAGATGCAAAAAGGGTCATACAGATAGAGAATGTAACTTATTCCAGTTCAGATTCAATAGATACATAACATCAAAAGCCATATCCATTCATAATAGAGAGGGGAAAATTAACATATCTGAATCCAATCCACAAAAAGACAAAGGGAACAACCAGGTTCCTCCCAACTGTAGAACAGGGAAGCCAAATCTACTTGCCCGATTCACCCCCTATCCTGACCATGAATCCATGAGGGTGAACTTGGAAACTCCTCCTCAGCAATGTCCTTCAATTCCAACAATTATCCTCTTGCCTCACACTTACTCAACAATTCTCATAACAGCAAGGCAATTCTATTTTAGAAAACTCCTCTTGCCTCACACTCAATCTGTAGTGTTCATAACAGCAAGCGAGCTTAGAAAACCTCTTCCCAACATACTTGGCAGCGTCCTGCCTCCTCGCATATGCTATTAATCAATTTTGCTTAGGTATTTTTTCCTCCTTCGGGGATTTTCGCAGCTTATTAATCCCTAATTTTCAGAGTCTACCAGTGGCCAAATATCTGATTTACCACTTCTCATAATCATCCTAGAGGCAGTTCCAACATGTTCCCCCACTCATGGAGTCATGGTCAGTTGATTTTTTAACATGGTTGTTCCATTTGTCCTCTTGTAGTTAATATAAATATTCTGTTGTGATACAAGTGTCATAGTCAAATAATTAGTTGATTCCAGACAGATATTTTCCCAATAGTCACAGTAATTAAATACAATTATTAAATTCGAAATTCGGAATTGCCATAAATGGCAAAAATTTTCCAGATTTGAATTTGCCAAAAATGGAAATAAATTTCCAGCACACAAAAATAAAAATATTTATTTTGGGGGGATGTCACAGTCAACCCACATAGATATCTAGTATCACTACATTCATGATATGGTGCATATGGGAGCTATAAATCTCCAATATGTTGGAATAGATGAGTAGGTTTCAGATGTGTTGACCAAGCCTCTATCTTGTGTGAATCTTGAGTACTTCTGAGACAAGATTGGTGTTCTCCGAAAGCATCTCCCTCAAAAGGGGGAGTGATGTTGATGATACTATAGTATCCTGACCAACAATAGGTAGTTTTGTTAGGATTTTATATCTTAGGGGATTTCTCATCTCTAGGAAGATCATGAAGGTCTGGTAAGGATGGTCTGTCAGAGTACCTGTGCATGTATATACCAACTATGATAAGTAGTGGTAGCTCCATTAGGATTTTATGTCCTAGGGAATTGTAATATCCTCAAATTTTAGAATATAAAATTCTAAGTGAACTTTGAAATAAATTTCCATTTTTCGAAAATTCGGATTTAAAAAATTAATTGTAATTTATGGAAAATCCGAATTTGGAATTTTTATTGTTGTAATTAATTATTTGATGATCGTTGGGAAAATGTTTTATTTCCAACCTAACCTCTTTTATTTTGACACATTTTAAAGACAAACTTTTAATAAATTAAATGTTGGAAGACAAATGGAACAACCAAGTTAAAAATAGTTGACCATGACTCCATGAGTAGGGAATGAGTTTGAGTTACCTCAAGCCTGATTTTTACAAGTGGAAAATGTGGAATTTGACCACTAGAAACCCCTAAAAATCAGAGATTTGTAAAGCTGTGAATGTACCAATGAGGGAAGGAAAGACCTAGGAACGAGGATGCATATAAAACCAACATATGGGGGAGGCAGGACATTGCTTAGTATGTTGGGGAAAATAAATTATTTGTTGTTATGAGCATTGTTAGTGTGAGGAAAAGGAATTTATGATCTCTCGATGGTGATTATAGCTAAGGAGGATCATTTATTTTTCCCTTATGGACTCATGGTCAGGATAGTGGTTGAACAGGTGGACTAATGGTCAAATCTGTACATAACAATCACTGTAGAGAAACGGTGTAATAAGGAATAATCTTAGATTTGTGCTTATCAATTTGATAACAGTAAAAATAGATAAACAAAAAACAGTCTGAATACATTCTTTATTACCACATAAACATAGTGATGAATTCAAAGTATCTTACAAAATCAACCTTTGTATTCAATTGATCATTGTTCAAATATTACAGTTGGAGTACTATAGATCAAAGACTCTAGAGTGTTAAAAAGTATCCACAGAATCTGTATGTAACCGAAGTAATGTGGGCATAGATCATAACTTTAATATCTTTCGAGCAAGATGTTTCCTTCATCTGATTTCCTTGATTTGCACAACCTGCAATGGAAGTAAAATGAGGGTTTAGTAATTGTGCTATCATTTTAATTCCATGGAAATCAAACAATAGAATAAGACAAGGAAAAAACTTAGCTTGAGTTGTGAATTAGATCAATGGTTAGCGTTAACTTCAGCCTTCAGCACTTCGGGTGATATCTAATGTTAGAAACTGGTTTTTCCTGAAGTACATACTCCCAAAGTGACGTAACTTGCTAATGTCACTGCTAACTTGGCATTGGCTGAGTGGATTCCAAGTGTCACTTAGATTCATGACTTACATGTACCTGAAATTCCAATTTCATCTTGACACTTGTCATCATATGATTTTTCCACATGTCCTTGCTGACGTAGATCTCTTGTCGTGGGACATATCCTCCTCCTAGATCTAACGACTCTTATCAGTTCTAGATCAATGGTCTAGATTCATTTAGGACTTCAGGAATTTGGGTTATCCATTCCCAATTCTCAATCTCCCAAAGTGATATTCCCCAAATAAAACTTGAGCATATTAAGTTCATCTAATGGTCCATCTTTGACGCAAAAATCTCTGGGTGGTGGCACAAGGTAGTTAAACTTAGCGAAGAAGTTAGCTAGATCAGGGTTGCATTAACTTTGATCATGATCTATCAAGATCAATGGATGAGATTCGTTGTAGAGATGGAAGTTGCACGTGTAATATCCCCAAAAATATTAGAATATTAAATTCTAAGTGTACTTGGGAATAAATTTTGTTTTTGGAAAATTCGGATTTGAAAATTATTTTCCATTTATGGAAAATACAAAATTGGAATTTTATTATTGTAATAAATTATTCGATGACTGTTGGGAAAATACTTGACTTTCCCAACTAGCCTCTTTTATTTGGACACATGTGGGAGACAGATGTTTTTTATAAATTAAATGTTGGAAGACAAATGGAACATCCATGCTAAAAATAGTTGACCATGACTCCATGAGTGTGGAACATATTTGAGTTACATCAACAGTGATTTTTACAAGTGGAAAATGTGGGATTTGACCACTATAAGCCCCTAAAAATTAGGGATTTGTAAAGCTTTGAATTTCCCAAGGAGGGAAGGAAACAACAAGGCATGAGATGCATATAAAAACAACATATGGAGGAGTCATGACGTCGCTTAGTATGTTGGAGAAATGAAATCTATTTTTGTTGTTATAAGCACTATGAGTGTGAGGAAAATGAATTTCTGAGCTGTGGATGGTGACTATAGCTGAAGAGGATCATTTCAGGTTTTCCTTATGGGCTCATGCTTAGGCTAGGGGGTGAATAGGGCAAGTAACTTAGTTTTGTTTTTCTACGGCTGGGTGGAACATGGTTGTTCCATTTGTATTCTAGCATCAGGTTTGAGATATGTATCTTGACTTGCATTCTTCTCAATATTATGTTGATTATTGTTGGTTAGGAATGTGATGATTTATTATAGTTCAAGGGTACTATAATTTTTTTAAATTGAAATGTGATGATGTTATATATACACATATATATGATCATCTATACAAAAATAACATAACTATTGTATGTTCCTCTTAATCATTGAACATGGTTATACATCTATGAATAACTATATATATGTTCATGCAAAAGAAACGATAGAAATGATTGTATGTTCCTATTGGTCATTAATATATACATGTGTGTGTGTGTGTGTGTGTGTGTGTGACTGTATATCATATATGTGTTTATAAATAAAGGAATTGATATATTCCTATTGACCATTGAATGAGATATATGTTGAATTACTATTTCAAATTTGTACAAGTACCATAGAGAATAGACATAACAAATAACAGTCCATACACAATCGTTATATTATCAATAACCACAAAAAATAGTGATTCATTAGTCTACAAATGTATGGAAAAAGTAGTCATTACATTCAATGAACCTTGTTCAAAATTTTACAAAAAAAACCTATGTATTCAATTGTTCATGATTCAAATTTTACAGTGGAGTACCATATGCCAAAGAATCAATTACCACTTGTAGGTAGAATCTAAGAACAATGCATAAGTATATACGCCTAGATCACAACTCGAATACCTTTCGAGCAAGAGGTTTTCCTTGCTCTGGTCCCCTCGTTTATTTAAACCTGCAAAGGAGAAAGATGAGGGTTTAGGGAACTATACTAGAATTTTAAAGGGAAATTAAGTAATAAGATTAAGCAAGGAAATACTTATATTGAGTTCGGTGAAGAGCCAATTCACCACTGGTTCTTGTGTGACAATCTGTCCACGATCCAAAAAGAGGAGGAGTAGACCCAAAATCGGCTTATGGGTACCTTGGCAAAAAGAAAACATGGCCCCATAATTAACTTAATGTATATATGCATAAACAATTTCTCTTGTAAAATAGAGAAACGACAGTGAAAAATTATTCATGAATAGATAGTGATTATATTTAATCAACAGGAAGCACATTTTAAAAGATATCAAATCCCTGTGTATTGTTCACGATAAATGAAAAAATAAAAATAACATTACAGAAATAACCCATCACATAGCTTCAAATCATGACTTTATAAAAACCTGGATCAAACCCTATGAGTGGTCGATATGTAAAGACCCTTTGTAAAAAATTCAAATCTAATCGATGAGATATTAAGTGTCCATGGGATAACCCATGACTCTCCCGACAGAGGCAAACATTTGCAAACCAAATGATATAGACAAGGTACGAATAATGTTCTATTGTGTTTCTATGTACTCACCGGAGGTAATTTACGCATTACAAACAGAGGGTTGATGTTATTGTGTGTATATATATATATATGTTATATAAAAATACAGAATGTAATTTATGAAACAAAGGGTTAATTTTACATGATACGTATTCAATTTATAAAACAAAATGTAATTTACGAAACAGAGGGTTAATTTTGCCCGATACGTTTTCAATGTATAAAGCATAGAGTGTAAATTGCGAACATAGGGTTAATTTAACCGATACATATTCACTGTATAAAACATAGAGTATAAAATATGAGTTCCACAGAGTGGTAATATAAACACACAGAGTGTAAATCTACAAAGGAATACCTATATAATTATGCAGAGTATTAGTTACAAGTCCACAGAGTGCTAGCATGATTACACAGAACATATTTTATGAATTAAATAGTGTTAACATGTTTTACACATAGCATAGATTACAAGACTTCCCATAGAGTAATTTTAGGAATTTCCCATAGAGAATAAATGAATGTATATAGGTAAATGGTGAGGTTTAACAATGTTGCAACAATGGATACAAGAAATGTGAAAGGAACACCCACAGTTTAACTATTAAAACATTTTCGTCCATGAAAGAACCCTGACGATTATAGAATAGAAGAACAACAACCAAACAGAAATACATTAACCCTCCAGTCCCGAAACTTTAAACCCAGTGGAAGCTTGGGAGGAAAAGGTACATAGAGGCACGATGGTAATGCATTATAAAGCCTCAAATGAAGGAAGAAAGAAAATAATTTTTTCAGGAAGCCTATCTTCTTTTCTTATTTCCACCAAACAAATATCCATTCATGAGATACATAGAGATGAAGAAACAAAGTATTTACTTACCTTGCACCAAGAAGATCCTGATGGGTGTTCGCCTCCTTCCATTGTCACCAGGGCTTAGTTTTTTCCCAAGTCACCGACCATATACAAAGTAGGGAAAATGATAGTTACAACGTAGAGGCCGAATCACTTAGACCTCAAGGAAAGGCCAAATTATTTTAAGTTTTTATTTTTTTTCTAAAGAAAAACTAACAAATATGTTTACTGTTACAAACATAAAAAATTGTTGGTCTTTTGTGATAATGGCAGCACAGAATGAAGAAGAGATCAGACTTGAAGAGAATCCTAATCAAGAAATTCCTAAAGAACCTAGGCATAACAACAAAGGAATTTCAGCTACCAAGGTTTTGGAAACAATGAAGAACCTTATTGTGGAATTACAAGTGTTTAAAGCAAATAATAAAAAGCTGAAAAAGGAATAGGAAGACTAGTTAGAAATAAATGAAATGTTGTTGCGCAATATAATAACAAAAAAGATTCAAAAGGACAATGACAAAGAGGAAGAATTCAACAAAAGGTCCTCTAAAAACTCTGGTCATGAAACATAAAACGAGAACATTTATTTCGAAGACACAAACATGGAAGGAAACAAAACAACCATAGGAAGAAATAGAAAACAAGTAGATCACCTGGAAGGTGAATTCAAGAAAATAAAACCATCCACCTTTGACAGAGAATCAAGGATGTGTGAAGAGGCTGAAGCATGGCTACCAGATATAAATAAATACTTCCAAATTTACAATTACTCTAGTAATATGAAAGTCAGGATGGCCATTTACAACTTGAAAGGAAAAGAAAGTATTTGGTGGCAAGACCTGAAATTGGCTAAGGGATTGAAAGCGACATAGATGGAATGGTCAAATTTTAAGAAATATTTCAAGAAGAAATATTTGTAAGAAATTTAATACGAAAGAAAGACTAAGGAATTTTATTAGCTAAGGCTTGAGAAAATGACCATGGATGATTTGATAAAAAAAATTCTAGAACTATTGAGATTTGTACCATACATCAAGGAAGACAAGGTAAAGATAGAATGATTCTTAAGACGTCTACCACAGTCGTACAAAGACAGAATTGTAATTTGATAATCCCAAGGGCTTGAACGAAGTGTTTAGAAAGGCTTTGTGCTATGATCAATACAAAAAAATATCTAAAATTCCCAAGGCATGGAAGGACAAGAAATAGGATAGAATGAATCAGCAAAAGAAAGGCTTCCAAATAGCCCCTTTCCGGAATATGCAAAAATGTTTCCAAAAGAAGGACTTTCATTCCAACACCTAGAGTGCTCAAGGGGGAGGTAGACCAGTTGTTCTGGGATTCAAGAAAGTTGGGGATATCCCAAGAGAACCATTAAAGTGTTGAGAATGTGGAGAACCTCACTTGAGGAGAAACTATCCACGCTTAATTTCCACAACAAGAACTATAGTCTATAACCTACAAGAATCTTCTACAGTAGGAGATATGGGGAGAAGCATGCATAGAATTAATGCAGTTGTACATGGCAGGAATGTTTATCATTAATCCACTATTGTGGAGGTTGAAGGTAAAATTCATGATAACTGCATTTCTATATTAATTGACCCAGTATCTAGTTTGAGTTATGTACTCCTGGTTTAGTTGAATTAAACAAACTCAAGAAAGTAAAGCATGCTATGTCCTAGTTAGTACAATTAGCAACAAGGACTAAGAGAAAAGTAACAGATTTCATTCTTGAATGTGAACTCAACATAGATGGTCAAAGTACAAATTTAAATCTTAACATTTTACCTTTTGGATATTACGATACAATCATTGGAATGGATTGGTTAGAGAAACATAAAGTAATTTGGAACTACTACGAGAAGTCACTTACTTACAAAGATGAAAACAACATAGTTAGGAAAATACAGGGGATCCGAAAACCAGTTTTGGTTAGGCATATATAATCCATGTAGTTTAAGAAATGTAAGAATAAGGGTTGCGAAGTTTAGGTTGTTAAAGTAACTAATCTGTTAGAAAAGAAAAATAAACCCAGTCTAGAAGACTTTGCAGTCCTACATGGGTTTAGAGATGTATTTGTGGATAAAATAACATAACTGCCTCCAAGAAGAGAGATAGATTTCTCTATCGATATACTACTTGGATTTGCCCTGATATCTAAGACACCTTATATAATGGTATTACCTAAATTAACGAAGATGAAAATTCAGCTGCAAGAAATGTTAGATAAATAATATATCAGACCAAGTGTTTCACCTTGGGGATCACCGGTTCTTTTCGTTAAAATAAATATGGGACTTTGGGGCTATGCATTGACTATCGACAACTAAATAAGATGACGATTAAAAATAAGTATCATTTACCCAGAATTAATGACCTATTTGACCAAGTGGGAGGAGCAAAGATCTTCTCTAAGTTATATTTAAGGTCAGGTTATCACCAAGTCAGAATAAAGGACAAAGATATAAATGAAACATCATTTATAACATGATACATACACTATGAGTTTATCCTAATTCCGTTTGGTCTTACTAATGCACCATCAACATTTATGTGTTTGATGAATAGCATATTCACTCAATATTTGGATAAATTTGTATTGGTGCTTATCGTTGATATTTTAGTTTACTCAAAAATGGAAGAAGAACATGAAGGACATCTGAAAATAGTATTCAATACCTTAAGGAAACACAAGTTGTATGTGAAGTTTGATAAGTGCGACTTCTACCAACGAAGGATACAATACCTAGGACATGTGATATCTGAAGAGGGTATTGCAGTTGATCCATAGAAGATAAAATCCATTATGAAATGGCCTATCCCTAAGGATGTAGTAGACATTAGATCATTTATGGTAATTATTGATTACTACCGAAGATTTATCGAAGGATTTTCTAAGATTGTGTATCCAATTACATCTCTACAAAAAAAGGGAATAAGGTTTACTTGGTCACAAAAGTATCAGGAAAACTTTGATAAGCTAAATGGACTGTTAACGACAACACCTATACTAAGGGTAGCGGATCTTGATAAAGACTTCACAGTTTTCATGGATGCAAGCAAAGAAGGCTTGGGAGGTGTCCTAACACAAGATGGATACATCATCTGTTATGAATCACATAAACTTAAAGAACATGAACGGAATTACGCTACACATGATTTGGAGTTAGCAACTGTAATTCATGCACTCAAAATGTGGCGACATTATTTAATGGGGAGAAGGTTTCTGATACTAACCGAAAACAGTGGTGTAAATTTTTTATTTAGTCAACCAGATATAAAGGCAAGGAAAGCGAGGTGGCTAGCCTTTTTGAGAGAATTTGATTTCGAAGTAAGAAACATCAAGGGAAAAGAAAACAAAGCTACATATGCCCTAATTTGGAGGACTAATAGAATTTTTGAGATAGGTATTAGCAAACCAGAAAATCACATAGAACAAACAATAAAATCTGCAATTTGTAATGATGAAAAATACATTAAAACAACAACAAAATTACAACAAAATGCAGAAAAATTTAACAAAACAGATCTGAGTTTGGATAAAAATGAACTGCTAAGGTACAAAAATAGGCTGTACATACCTAATTATGTTGATTTAAAGTCAACAATTCTTGACGAATTGCACAAAATGACATATTTTGGTCATCCAGGATACTAGAAAATGATAACAACCTTAAGAAAATTATTTTATTGGCCTAACATGAAAAGTGAAACAACTCAATAATTATCTAAATGCTTAGATTGTCAACAGGTAAAGGATGAACATCAACATCCAAACAGTCTACTACAGCCTCTACCTATACCAGAATTGAAGTGGGAGACTATCTCATTAGAATTCATCACAGGTTTGCCTAAGACTCAAAAGAAAAATGACTCGATTATGGTAGTGATTGATAAACTTAGAAAATCTGCACATTTTATACCTGTGAAATCTACTTATAAAGAAATTAATATGGATGAAATATTTATGAAAGAAATATTTAGATTGCACAGAATTCCTAAGACGGTGATTTTAGATAGAGATGTCAAATTTACGTTAAATTTTTGGAAGGAATTGTTTGCAGGATTGGATACTAACTTGAATTTTAGCACAAGCTACCATACACAAATAAATGGGCAAACCGAATGAACGGATCAGATCCTGGAGGACATGTTATGAATGTACGTGAGAATGAAACCAACTAAGTGGGAGGAGAACCTACACTTAGTTGAATTTGCTTACAATAATGGTTATCAGACATCAGCCAAGATGAGTCCCTTCGAATAATTATACAGAATGAAATGAACAACTCCAATTAGCTGGGATAATCCAATTGAAAGACTTATGATGGGACTGAAAATGGTCTAGGAAATGGAGAAAATGGTAGAAAGGGTACAACAAAATTTAAAAGAGGCCCAAGACCAACAAAAAATCTACGCAGATTTAAAAAGGAGACACCAAGAATTTCAAATTGTGGACCATGTGTATCTAAAACTCAAAGCAAGGAGAAGTTCTCTAAAGCTAGGAAATTGTTCAAAGTTGTTGCCCAGGTTTTGTGGCCACTTCGATATTTTAACTCGAATTGGACCCATGGTGTATCAACTTGCACTTTATACAAACTTAAACATTCATAATGTTTTTCATGTTTCCTTATTAAAAAAGTATATTCATGATCCTATTCACATGATTGATTGGAACATGGTTCAAGTGGAACCAAAAGGTGAGTTCCAAGTGGAACCTCTACGCATTCTGGATAGGAAAGAAACAATACTATGGAATGGAGCTATCACCTAGGTAAAAGTGCAATGGAAGCACTTTATCCCTGAGGAGGCCACTTGGGAATTGGAGGAAGATTTGCATAAATATTATCCAACCGTATTCCAAGAGAGGAATGAACACTGACATCAGTTTTGTACTTAAGGGGGAAAGGATGTAATATCCCCAAAAATATTAGAATATTAAATTCTAAGTGTACTTGGGAATAAATTTTTGTTTTTGGAAAATTCGTATTTGGAAATTATTTTTCATTTATGAAAAATATGAATTTAAAATTTTATTATTGTAATTAATTATTTGATGACTATTGGGAAAACATTTTACTTTTCCAACTAACCTCTTTTATTTTGACACATGTGGGAGACAAACTTTTTTTATAAATTAAATGTTGGAAGACAAATGGAACAGTCGGGTTAAAAATAGCTGACCATGACTCCATAAGTGGGGAACAGAATTGAGTTACCTCAAGTATAATTTTTACAAGTGGAAAATATGGGATTTTACCACTAGCAGCCCCTAAAAATAATGGATTTGTAAAGCTACGAATTTCTGAAGGAGGGAAGGAAATACCTAGGCACAAGATGCATATAAAAACAACATATGGAGGAGGAAATGTTTCTTACTATGTTGGAGAAAGGAAATATACTTTTGTTGTTATGAGCACTATGAGAGTGGGGCAAATGAATTTATGAGTTGTGCATGGTGATTGTAGCTGAAGAGAATCATTTCAGTTTTCCCTTATGGAATCATGGTCAAGATAGGGGGTGAATATGGTAGGTAAAATTGGTTGTTCTATTCTATGGTTGGGTGGAGCATGGTTGTTCCATTTGTATTCTAGCATCAGATTTTAGATATGTATCTTGACTTGCATTCTTGTCAATATTATGTTAATTATTGTTGGTTAGGAATCTGATGGTTTAGTATAGTTCAAGGGTACTTTATTGTTTTTAAATTGAAATGTGATGATGGTATATATACACATATATATGCTCATCTATACAGAAATAACATAACTATTGTATGTTCCTCTTAATCATTGAATATGGTTATACATCTATGAACAACTGTATATACACATATGTGTGTGTGTGTGTGTGTGTGTGTGTGTGTGTGTGTGTGTGTGTGTGTGTGTTCATGCAAAAGAAATGGTAGAAATGATTGCATGCTACTATTGGTCATTAATATATATGTGTGTGTGTGTGTGTGTGTGTGTGTGTGTGAGAGAGAGATTGTATATCATATATGTGTTTATACATAAAGAAATTGTTATATTCCTATTGACCATTGAATGAGATATATGTTGAATTACTATTTCAAATCTGTACAAGTACCATAGAGAACGGACAGAATGAATAATAGTCCATATACACTCTTTATATTATCAATAAGCACATAAAATAGTGATTAAGTAGTCTAGAAATGTATTAAAAAGTAGTTGTTACATACATTGAACCTTGTTCAAAATTTTACAAAAACAACCTATGTATTCAATTGTTCATGATTCAAATTTTACAGTGGAGTACCATAGGCCAAATACTCTATCACCACTTGTATATAAAATCTAAGAAGAATGCATAAGTATATACGCCTAGATTAGAACTCAAATAACTTTCTAGAAAGAGATCTTCCTTGCTCCGCTCCCATCGTTTGTTTAAACCTGCAAAGGTGAAAGATGAGGGTTTAGGGAACTATACTAGCATTTTAAATGGAAATTAAGTAATAATATTAAGTCAAGTCAAATACTTAGCTTGAGTTAGGTGAAGAACCAGTTCGCCAATAGTGCTTTTGTGATAATTTGTCCATGATCTAAGAAGAGGAGTGGACCCAAAATCAGCTGATGGGTACCCTCGCAAAACAAAATAGGGCCCCATCATTAATTTAATGTATCTATGCATAAAGAATTTCAACTGTAAAATAGAGAAACAATAGTGAACAATTATTCCTGAATAGACAGTGAATAGATTTAATCAACATGAAGCACATTTTAAAAGATATCAAATCGTTGTGTGTTGTTAATGATTAATAAACTAAATTAAATAACGTTACAGAAAGAACCCATTACATAGCTTCAAATCATGACTGTGTAAAAATGTGGATCGAACCCTATGAGTGGTCGATACATAAATCCCCTTTGTAAAAAATTCAACTCTAACCGATGAGAGATTATGTGGCCACGGGATAACCCACGACTCTCCCGACAGGGGAAAATGTTTGCAAACCAAAGGATATAGACATAGTACAAATAATGTTCTACTATGTTGTTGTGTATACACTGGAGGTAATTTACGCATTACGAACAAAGGGTCGATGTTGTTGTATACACATATGTGTGTGTGTGTGTGTGTGTGTGTGTAAAAACAGAATGTAATTTATGAAACATAGGGTTAATTTTACTCGATACGTATTCACTCTATAAAGCATAGAGTATAAAATACAAGTTCCACAAAGTGGTAATATAAGAACATAGAGCATAAATCTACAAAGGATTAAAACTATACCTATATACTTACGTAGAGTATCAACTACAAGTCCATAAAGTGCTAGCATGAATACAAAGAACATATTTTATGAATTACATAGTGTTAACATGTTTTACACAAAGCATAGATTATGGGACTTCCCACAGAGTAATTTCAGGAATTTCCCACGAATAATAAACAAATGTAATACGCAAATGGTGAGGGTTAACAATGTCACAACAATGGATACAAGAAACACGGAAGGAACACCGACAATTTAATTGTTAAAGTATTTTCGGCCATGAAAGAACCATGACGAATATAGACTATAAGAACAACAAGCAACCGGAAATACATTAACCCTCCAGTCCCAAAACTTTAAACCCAATGGAACCCTGGGAGAAAAATGTATATAGAGGAATGATGGTAGGGCATTATAAACCCTCAAATGAAGAAAGAAATAGAGAGTTTATTCAGAAAACTTATCTTATTTTCTTCTTTCCACCAAAAAAAGATTTATTCACGAGATACAAAGAGCTGAAGCAATAGAGTATTTACTTACCTTACGCCAAGAAGAGCCTGATGGGTGTTCTCCTCCCTCCATTGTCACCAGGGCCGATTTTTTTCCCAATTCGTCGACCATATACGGAGTAGGGAAAATGATAGTTACAATGTAGAGGTTGAATCTCATATGCCGCAGAGATGGATTTTGTGAGAATAGGACCATGGGAATAAAGAAATGAATGATGGCAACCTCGAAGACCTCGCAAGAAGAGTAATGGTTTTTGTGTACACCCAGTACCACTACCATGTGAATCCATGGAGATGGCGAGCCTGCAGTGGGCATGGAGGCCAAAGTGTCAATATTTGGAGGTACGATACAAGCCTCCCCTTTAATGAAATAGCTAGAGGTAAATGCCTGCAGAATGACCTGTCAGGCACCTTTAATAATGAGTTCCAGACCAATTTATTGCAGAGTCATGTCACTAGTCGGGCATGGTTGCAAACCATTTTGTTTATGGGTTATGCTAGTTACACTATACAATGGGCATATGATGTTCCGGTATGCACATTCGTAAGCTATAGGTTAAATGATAAGTATTTTGTTGGAGATCGTGTTAGAACTATTGTTAATAGGTAATAGTTGTGTGTTAAACAATAGGTATATCGTTTAGACTAAAGACGTATGCTGTATTAGTATCCATATAACATTTTATGTTTTAAACGATAATTTGTGGATTAGTATTAGTATGTTAAATGATAAATTATGGATAGTGTGAGGGTATAGCATCCATGTGTTAATGTCATATAGTAACCAATGTTTATATATATGTGTGTGTGTGTGTGTGTGTGTGTGTGTGTGTGTGTTTCTATGTGTGGATATGAATAAAGTTGATGTTATGATATCCACAGAATAATTTATATG
>JASDQU010500334.1:40312-51315 GCA_032191745.1 Picea mariana
GAATTACTATTTCAAATTTGTACAAGTACCATAGAGAATAGACAGAACAAATAACAGTCCATATACAGTCTTTATATTATCAATAACCACAAAAAATAATGATTCATTAGTCTACAAATGTATGGAAAAAGTAGTTGTTACATTCTATGAACCTTGTACAAAATTTTACAAAAACAACCCCTGTATTCAATTGTTCATGATTCAAATTTTATAGTGGAGTACCATAGGCCAAAAAATCAATTACCACTTGTAGGTAGAATCTAAGAAGAATGCATAAGTATATACGCCTAGATCAGAACTCAAATACCTTTCGAGCAAGAGGTTTTCCTTGCTCTGGTCCCCTCGTTTGTTTAAACCTGCAAAGGAGAAAGATGAGGGTTTAGGGAACTATACTACCATTTTAAATGGAAATTAAGTAATAAGATTAAGACAAGGAAATACTTAGCTTGAGTCCGGTGAAGAGCCAATTCACCACTAGTTCTTGTGCGGCAATCTGTCCATGATCCAAAAAGAGGAGGAGTAGACCCAAAATTGGCTGATGGGTACCTTGGCAAAAAATACATGGCCCCATCATTAATTTAATGTATATATGCATAAAGAATTTCTCTTGTAAAATAGAGAAACGACAGTGAACAATTATTCCTGAATAGACAGTGAATATATTTAATCAACAAGAAGCACATTCTAAAAGATATCAAATCCCTGTGTATTGTTCACGATAAGTAAAAAAAAAAGTATCGTTATAGAAAGAACCCATCACATAGCTTCAAATCATCACTTTATAAAAACTTGGATTGAACCCTATGAGTGGTCGATATGTAAAGCCCCTTTGTAAACAATTCAAATATAACCGAAGAGAGATTAAGTGGCCATGGGATAACCCATGACTCTCCCGACAAAGGCAAACGTTTGCAAACCAAATGATATAGAGAAGGTACGAATAATGTTCTACTGTATTTCTATGTATTCACCGGAGGTAATTTACACATTACGAACAAAGGGTCAATCTTACTGTATATATATATATGTTATATAAAAATACAGAATGTAACTTATGAAACAAAGGGTTAATTTTACCCGATACATAGTCAATTTATAAACACAGAATGTAATTTACGAAACAGAGGTTTAATTTTGCCTGATACGTTTTCAATGTATAAAGCATAGAGTGTAAATTACGAACATAGGGTTAATTTTACATATTCACTGTATAAAACATAGAGTATAAAATACAAGTTCCACAGAGTGGTAATATAAACACACAGAGCGTAAATATACAAAGGATTAAAACTATACCTATATAATTATGTAGAGTATTAGTTACAAGTCCAGAGAGTGCTAGCATGATTACATAGAACATATTTTATGAATTAAACAGTGTTAACATGTTTTACACAGAGCATAGATTACAAGACTTCCCACAGAGTAATTTGAGGAATTTCCCATAGAGAATAAATGAATGTATATAAGTAAATGGTGAGGTTTAACAATGTCACAACAATGGATACAAGAAACAAGAAAGGAACACCCACAGTTTAACTATTAAAACGTTTTCGGCCATGAAAGAACCCTGACAATTATAGAATAGAAGAACAACAACCAAATGGAAATGCATTAACCCTCCAATCTCGAAATTTTAAACCCAGTGGAAACTCGAGAGAAAAAGGTACATAGAGGCACAATGGTAATGCATTATAAACCCTCAAATGAAGAAACAAACAAAGAGTTTTTTCAGGAAACCTATCTTCTTTTCTTATTTGCACCAAACAAATATCCATTCAAGAGATACATAGAGATGAAGAAATAGAGTCTTTACTTACCTTGCACTAAGAAGATCCTGATGGGAGTTTGCCTCCTTCCATTGTCACCGGGGCCGAGTTTTTTCCCAAGTCACCGACGATATATAGAGTAGGGAAAATGATAGTTACAATGTAGAGGCCAAATCACTTATGGCACAAAGATAAGTTTTATGAAAATAGAACCAAAGGGAGAAAGAAATGAACAATGGAGACCTCACAAGAAGAGTAATGGTTGTTGATTTTACCTAGTACCGCTGCCATGTGAATCCATGGAGATGGCGAGCCCGCATTGGGTGCGGTGGCCGAAGTGTCAAGATTTGGATGTATGATACAGGCCTCCCCTTTAATTAAATAGAGAGAGGTAAATTCCTACAGACCGGCCTATCATCCACCTTTAATAATGAGTTCCAGACCAATTTATTAGAGAGTCATGTCACTAATCAGGTAGGTTTATGAACGATTCTAGTTATGGGTTATGTTAGTTACACTATACAATGGACATATGATGTTAGGGTATGCACATTCGTAATATATAGGTTAAACGATAAGTATTTCGTTGGATATAATGTTAGAACTATTGTTAACAGGTGACAATTGTGTGTTAAACAATAGGTATATCATTTAGACTAAATACTTATGTTGTATTAGTATCCATATAAGAGTTTATATGTTAGACAATAAGTTGTGGATTAGTATTAGTATGCTAAACGATAAATTATGGATAGTATTAAGGTATAGTATCCATATGTTAATGTCATATGGTAACCAATGTTTATATATATATATGTGTGTGTGTGTGTGTGTGGATAAAGTTAATGTTATGATAACCATAGGCTACTTTATATGGTAAACTGTATATATATATTTACATGGATAGTGTTAGAGTATGGACTCCATATGATAGTCTATATATATATATATATATATATATATATATATAGTAAAGTGTTGAGGTATCCACATGAAAGTCTATAGGATAAATAATGAATATCGTTATGGCAAATATTATGGATAGACCTTATGACAATTTATGGCGATAACTTTGTTATGCATACAATAAAGGATTAAAATTATGTCTAATGGATTATCTCTATGTCACAATCAAATGCTGAAGAGTCAAGGAACTTAATGTCCCCTAAACAAGAATTTTTTTTTTTTATTTGGGAAATTTGGGGTACATTACATATGGTATCAGCGGTGAAGGTTACAACACTTGGACCTCAAGGAAAGGCCAAATTATTTTTATTTTTTATTTTTTTCTAAAGAAAAACTAACAAATATGTTTACTGTTACAAAAAGAAAAAAATGTTGGTCTGTTGTGATAATGGAAACATAGAATGAAGAACAGATCAGACTTGAAGAGAATCCTAATCGAAGAATTCCTAAAGAACCTAGGCATAATAGCAAAGGAATTTCAGCCACCCAGGTTTTGGAAACAATGAATAACCTTATTGTGGAATTACAAGTGTTTAAAGCAAATAATAAAAAGATGAAAAAGGCACAAGAAGACCAGTTAGAAATAAATGAAATGTTGTTGCACAGTATAGTAACAAGAAAGAGTCCAAAGGAAAATGACAAAGAGAAAGAATTCAAAAAAAGGTCCTCTAAAAACTCTGGTCATGAAACATAAAAGGAGAACAATTATTTCAAAGACACACACATGGAAGGAAACAAAACAACCACAGAAAGAAAAATAAAACAAGTAGATCACCCAGAAGGTTAATTCAAGAAAATAAAACCATCCACCTTTGATGGAGAATCAAGGATGTGTGAAGAGGCTAAAGCATGGCTACCAGATATAAAGAAATACTTCCATATTTACGATTACTCTAGTAATATGAAAATCATGATGGCCATTTACAACTTGAAGGGAAAAGAAAGTATTTGGTGGCAGGACCTGAAATTGGCTAAGGGATTGAAAGCGAAACAGATGGAATGGTCATATTTTAAGAAATATTTCAAGAAGCAATATTTGTAAGAAATCTATTATGAAAGAAAGACCAAGGAATTCTATTAGCTAAGGCTTGGGAAAATGACCATGGACGATCTGATAAAACAATTTCTAGAACTATTGATATTTGTACCATACATCAAGCAAGACAATGTAAAGATACAATGATTCTTAAGATGTCTACCATAGTCGTACAAAGACATAATTGAATTTGATAATCCCAAGGCCTTGAACGAAGTGTTTAGAAAGGATATGTGCTATGATTAGTACAAACAAAGATCTAAAATTCCCAAGGCATGGAAGGAAAAGAAATATGATAGAATGAATCCATGAAAGAAAGGCTTCCAACCAGTCCCTTTCTAGAATATTCAAAAATGTTTCCAAAAGAAGGAATTTCATTCCAACACCTAGAGTTCTCAAGGGGGAGCTAGACCAGTTATTTTGGGAGTCAAGAAAGTTGGGGATATCCCAAGAGAACCATTAAAGTGTTGGGAATGTGGAGAACCTCACTTGAGGAGAAACTATCCATGCTTAATTTCCACAACAAGAACTACAGTCCAAAACCTGTAAAAAACTTCTACAGTAGGAGATATGGGGAGAAGCGTGCACATAATTAATGCAGTTGTAGATGGTAGGAAAGTTTATCATCAATCCACTATCGTGGAGGTTGAAGGTAAAATTCATGATAACTGCATTTCTATATTAATTGACCCAGTATCTAGTTTGAGTTATGTACTCCTGGTTTAGTTGAATTAAACAAACTCAAGAAAGTAAAGAATGCTCATTCCTAGTTAGTACAATTAGCAAAAGGGACTAAGAGAAAAGTAACAGATTTCATTCTTGAATGTGAAATCAACATAGATGGTCAAAGTACAAAGTTAAATATGATCATTTTACCTTTGGGATATTATGATATAATCATTGGAATGAATTGGTTAGAGAAGCATAAAGTAATTTAGAACTATTACGAGAAGTCACTTACTTACAAATATGAAAACAACACAGTTAGGAAGATACAAGGGATCAGAAAACCAGTTTTGGTTAGGCAGATATAAGCCATGCAGTTTAAGAAATGTATGGATAAGGGTTGCCAAGTTTATGTTGTTCAAGTAACTAATCTGTTAGAAAAGGAAAATAAACCCAGTCTAAAAGACTTTGTAGTCCTACATGGGTTTAGAGATGTATTTGTGGATGAAATAGCATAACTGCCTCCAAGAAGAGAGATAGATTTCTCTATCGATATACTACCTGGATCTGCCCTGATATCTAAGACACCTTATAGAATGGTGTTACCCGAATTAACAGAGATGAAAATTCAGCTGCAAGAAATGTTAGATAAATAATATATCAGACCAAGTGTCTCACCTTAGGGAGCACCGATTCTTTTCATTAAAAATAAAGATGGGACTTTGGGGCTATGCATTGACTATCGACAACTAAATAAGATGACGATTAAAAATAAGTATCATTTACCCAGAATTAATGACCTGTTTAACCAAGTGGGAGGAGCAAAGATCTTCTCTAAGCTAGATTTAAGGTCGAGTTATCACCAAGTCAAAATAAAGGACGAAGATATAAATGAAGCATCATTTATAACATGATACATACACTATGAGTTTATCCTAATTTCATTTTGGTCTTACTAATGTACCATCAACCTTTATGTGTTTGATGAATAGTATATTCACTCAATATTTGGATAAATTTGTATTGGTGTTTATCATTGATATTTTAGTTTACTCAAAAACAGAATAATAACATGAAGAACATCTAAAAATAGTATTCAATACCTCAAGGAAACACAAGTTGTATGCTAAGTTTGATAAGTGCGACTTCTACCAAAGAAGGATACAATACCTAGGACACGTGATATCCGAAGAGGGTATTGCAGTTGATCCAGAGAAGATAAAATCCATTATGGAATGGCCTATCCCTAAGGATGTAGCAGACATTATATCATTTATGGGATTTACCGATTACTACCGAAGATTTATCAAAGGATTTTCTAAGATCACGTATCCAATTACATTTTTACAGAAAAAGGGAATAAGGTTTACTTCGTCACAAAAGTGTTAGGACAGCTTTGATAAGCTAAATGGACTATTAACGAAAACACCAATACTAAGGGTAGCGGATCCTAATAAAGAATTTACAGTTTGTGTGGATGAAAGCAAAGACGGCTTGGGAGGTGTCCTAACATAATATGGATGCGTCATCTATTATGAATCACATAAACTAAAAGAACATGAACGGAATTATGTTACACATGATTTGGAGTTAGCAACTCTAATTCATGCACTGAAAATGTGGTGACATTATTTAATGGGGAGAAGGTTTTTGATACTAACCAACAACAGTGGTGTAAAGTTTTTATTTAGTAAACCAAATATCAATGCAAGGAAAGCGAGGTGGCTAGCCTTTTTGAGCGAATTTGATTTCAAAGTAAGACACATCAAAGACAAAGAAAAAAAAGTTACATATGCCCTAAGTCGAAGGACTAATAGAATTTTTGAGATAGGTATTAGTAAACCAGAAAATGACATCGAGAAAAGAATAAAATCTTCAATTTGTAATGACGAAAAATACATTAAAACAACAACAAAATTATAAGAAAATGCAGAACAATTTGACAAAACAGATCTGATTTTGGATAAAAATGAACTACTAAGGTACAAAAATAGGTTGTACATACCTAATTATGCTGATTTAAATTCAACAATTCTTGACGAATTGCACAAAAAGGCCATATTTTGGTCATCGAGGATACCAGAAAATGATAACAGCCTTAAGAAAATTATTTTATTGGCCTAACATGAAAAGTGAAACAACTCAATACTTATCTAAATGCTTAGATTGTCAATAGGTAAAGGATGAACATCAACATCCAGATAGTCTACTACAACCTCTACCTATACCATATTTGAAGTGGGAGATTATCTCGTTAGACTTCATCACAGGTTTGCCTAAGACTCGAAAGCAAAATGACTCGATTATGGTAGTGATTGATAAACTTAGCAAATCTGCACATTTTATACCTATGAAATCTACTTATAAAGAAGTTAATATGGATGAAATATTTATGAAAGAAATATTTAGATTGCACGAAATTCCTACGATGGTGATTTTAGATAGAGATGTCAAATTTACGTTAAATTTTTGGAAGGAATTATTTGCAGGATTGGATACTAACCTGAATTTCAGCACAAGCTACCATCCACAAACAAATGGGAAAACTGAATGAATGAATTAGATCCTAGAAGACATGTTATGAATGTACATGAGAATGAAACCACCTAGGTGGGAGGAGAACCTACACTTAGTTGAATTTGCTTACAATAATGGTTATCAGACATCAGCCAAGATGAGTCCATTCGAAGAATTATACAGAAGGAAATGCACAACTCCGATTAGCTAGGATAATACAACTGACAGACTTATGATGGGACCGAAAATGCTCTAGGAAATGGAGAAAATGGTAAAAAAGAAACAACAAAATTTAAAAGAGGCCCAAGACCGACAGAAAATCTACGCATATTTAAAAAGGAGACACCAAGAATTTCAAATTGTGGTCCATGTATATCTGAAATTCAAAGCAAGGAGAATCTCTCTAAATCTAGGAAATTGTTCAAAGTTGCTGCCCAGGCTTTGTGGCCACTTCGATATTTTAAATTGAATTGGACCCGTGGCGTATCAACTTGCACTTCCTACAAACTTAAAAGTTCAAAATGTTTTTCATGTTCCCTTATTAAAAAAGTATATTCATGATCCTATTCACATCATTGATTGGAACAGGGTGTAGGTGGAACCAAAAGGTAAGTTCCAAGTGGAACCTATGCGCATTCTAGATAGGAAAGAAACATTACTACGGAATAGAGCCATCACCTAGGTAAAAGTGCAATGGAAGCACTTTAGCCCTGAGGAGGCCACTTGGGAATTGGAGGAAGATTTGCATAAATATTATCCAACACTATTCCGAGAGAGGAATGAACACTAACAACAGTTTTGTACTTCAGGGGGAAAGGATGTAATATCCCCAAAAATATTATAATATTAAATTCTAAGTGTACTTGGGAATAAATTTCCATTTTTGGAAAATTTGGATTTGGAAATTATTTTCCATTTATGGAAAATCTGAATTTGGAATTTTATTATTATAATTAATTATTTGATGACTATTGGGAAAACATTTGACTTTCCCAACTAACCTCTTTTATTTTGACACGTGTGGGATAAAAACTTTTTTAAAAATTAAATGTTGGAAGACAAATGGAACAGCCGGGTTAAAAATAGCCGACCATGACTCCATGAGTGGGGAACAGATTTGAGTTACCTCAAAGAAAATTTTTACAAGTGGAAAATATGTGATTTTACCACTAGCAGCCCCTAAAAATCATGGGTTTGTAAAGCTACGAATTTCCGAAGGAGGGAAGGAAAGACCTAGGCACAAGATGCATATAAAAACAGCATATGGAGGAGGCAGGATGTTGCTTAGTATGTTGGAGAAAGGAAATATATTTTTGTTGTTATGAGCACTATGAGAGTGAGGCAAATGAATTTATGAGTTGTGCATGGTGATTGTAGCTGAAGAAGATCATTTCAGTTTTCCCTTATGGACTCATGGTCATGATAGGAGGTGAATATGGTAGGTAAACTTGGTTGTTTTGTTCTACGATTGGGTGGAGCATGGTTGTTCCATTTGTATTCCAGCATCAAGTTTCAGATATGTATCTTGACTTGCATTCTTGTCAATATTATGTTGATTATTGTTGGTTAGGGATGTGATGGTTTATTATAGTTCAAGGATACTTTATTGTTTTTAAATTGAAATTTGATGATGGTATATATACACATATATATGCTAATCTATACAAAAATAACATAACTATTGTATGTTCCTCTTAATCATTGAATATGGTTATACATCTATGAACAACTGTGTATACATATGTGTGTGTGTGTGTGTGTGTGTGTGTGCAAAAGAAATGGTATAAATGATTGCATGTTACTATTGGTCATTAATATATATGTGTGATTGTATATCATATATGTGTTTATACATAAAGGAATTGCTATATTCCTATTGACCATTGAATGAGATATATATTGAATTACTATTTCAAATCTGTACAAGTACCATAGAGAATAGACAAAATGAATAATATTCCATATACACTCTTTATATTATCAATAACCACAGAAAATAGTGATTCATTAGTCTACAAATGTATGGAAAAAGTAGTTGTTACATTCATTGAACCTTGTTCAAAATTTTACAAAAACAACCTATGTATTCAATTGTTCATGATACAAATTTTACAGTGGAGTACCATAGGCCAAAGACTCCATTACCACTTGTATACAAAATCTAAGAAGAATGCATAAGTATATACACCTAGATCAAAACTCAAATACCTTTCGAGAAAGAGGTGTTCCTTGCTTCGCTCCCCTCTATTGTTTAAACCTGCAAAGGAGAAAGATGAGGGTTTAGGGAACTATACTAGCATTTTAAATGGAAATTAAGTAATAATATTAAGTCAAGTCAATACTTATCTTGAGTTAGGTGAAGAGCCAGCTCACGACTAGTTCTTTTGCGACAATCTGTCCACAATCTAGGAAGAGGAGTGGACCCAAAATCAGTTGATGGGTACCCTCGCAAAACAAAACAGGGCCCCATCATTAATTTAATGTATCTATGCATAAAGAATTTCACTTGTAAAATAGAGAAATGACAGTGAACAATTATTCCTGAATAGACAGTGAATATATTAATCAACAGAAAGCACATTTTATAAGATATCAAATCGTTGTGTATTGTTAATGATAAGTAAAGTAAATTAAATAACGTTACAAAAAGAACCCATTACATAGCTTCAAATCATGACTATGTAAAAATGTGGATCGAACCCTATGAGTGGTCGATATGTAAATCCCCTTTGTAAACAATTCAACTCTAACTGATGAGAGATTAAGTGGCCATGGGATAACCCACGACTCTCTCGACAGAGGAAAATGTTTGCAACAAAGGATATAGACATGGTACAAATAATGTTGATACCTCACATCAACATGATAGATCAACTGCACAAGGAATACATCAGATAAAAAGCACAAGATTTAAACGATCATAGCTTTCTGCTCAAATCTCAGAATTGACCAAGGAAGAAGTCATTGGAAAGATATCGGAAAGAGGATTCCATGTACTCATACATATTTAAGGATTGATCATCTTATATCAAAGGAAGTCAGAGAGGATATTTTTGGTAACCAAACTCTTCAATACAAATAAGTGTGTGATTTATATTCCAATAACAATGCTATAATGAAATATAATAGTAAGAGATAAGTGGAATTTAAATCTCCTTTTCCATTTAAGAAGGATAATGACAAAGAAGTAAAATTGTTATGCATACATTACAGGTATAAGATATATATAATGGATTATATATGTGTCACAAACAATGTTGGAGATTCAAGGGACTTTAATGCCCTATAACAAAAAAAAATTTTTTTGGGAAATTTGGGGTACATTACATACGGTATCAGAGCTGAAGATTACAAAACTTGGACCTCAAGGCAAGTCCTTGATTTGGATTCTCCTTGGTTTTTGATTTCTTCTTCATTTTGTTGATGTGACGTTTTCAATATTTATTGTTGGTTTGTTGGGATAATGTCGGCACAAAATGAAGAAGAAATCAAAACCAAGGAGAATCCAAATCAAGGACTTCCTAAAGAACCATAGCTTAACAGCGAAGGAAGTTCAGCCACCTAGGTTTTGAAAACAATGAAGAACCTCATTGTGGAATTACAAGTGTTTAAAGCAGTTAATGAAAAGCTGAAAAAGGCATAGGAAGAAGAAGGACAATGACAAGGAGGAAGAAGTCAGCAAAAGGTCCTATAAAAACTCATGTCATGAAACAAAAAATGAGAATAGTTCTTCCAAAGACACAACCATGACAAGAAACAAAACAACTACAGGAAGAAAAAGAAAACAAGTAGATCACCTGGAAGGTGAATTCAAGAAAATAAAACCGTCCACCTTTGACGAAGAATCAAGGACGGTGAAGAGGCTAAAGCATGGCTACTAGATATAAAGAAGTACTTCTAGATTTACAATTACTCTAGTAATATGAAAGTCAGAATGGCCATTTACAAGTTGAAGGGAAAAGCAAGTATCTGGTGGAAAGACCTGAAATTCACTAAGATATTGAAAGAGAAACAAATGGAATGGTTAGATTTTAAGAAATATTTCAAGA
>JASDQU010500336.1:8084-20404 GCA_032191745.1 Picea mariana
AACAAGAACTCCTATGATTATAGATGTATAATGTAGCATTGGAGTCTTTCCCACCTTCACTCTTCTTTAGGGATTGGGAGTGAGAAGCAATCAACCCATTGTTGGAAACCACCATATCATTTTCCAAATCTAAAACATCATTAAACAAAACATTTAAATTTGGAGAATGCCTCTCGCTGAGAAATATTGAGAGACGAGAATCATTAACAACAACATAAAATAACATGGTAGCAACCCCATAAGGCCTTACACTCTTTAAAATTTCAAGATAAGACTCGTGAAACTTATCATTGAGTGTTATTACACTTTTACACTTACCCTTTTAAAAAAAACTAAGATCCATTGATTGTTGGAAAGGGTTTTTTTTTATCTTTCCCCGTGTCATAAGAAAATATCATACTATTGATGCCAAGTGGAGATGGTGCTAGGTAACATATATATCTTAACCAAACTTGTGCTTCACCCTATGGAGAATGCACAAACATCTACATAAACACATCATCGTGCTCGATAAGGAGATTGCCAGTGAAATCTTGGAATGTTGTGATATGTGCATCAATTATTCTTGGGTCATTACCATTGAACTTTGGAAGGGTTTTTAGATACCCATCAGGCAAGGGATGGAGGTTTTTGGGCAATACTAGGGCTAGTTCTTTGCTGCCACCCAAGGATTGACATAGACAAGCTGATTTTTGGACACAGTGACAACTAATGAAATTCTAATGATTTTCAATTTTACAAGGCTTTCAACAAAAAGGATTACAACCAACAAAGGGATGGTCAACACTCTATCTTAAACAAGATTGTCAAACTTATATTCAAAATAGAAATGTAGTTGTAAGAAAGGATTTGCTAAGATTTTTAATAAGATGGTAGCAAGGATTTTAAAAAGGGTTTTATTAAAATATGCAAGACAAGATAAATTATAATGGGTTATTTAAACCTATCCTATTTTCAATGTGTGTATGTGGAACTTATTTGAAGAGCTTACAATCAATTAAAAAGAATGACTTCAACCCTATGAAAATGAATCATGTTCACTTTCCAAGATGTTTATCAATAACTAACGTTGTAATTATTGGGATGTTTACTGATTAAGAAGTGTCGATATATTTGGATGTACAAAAGGATTTACAAGATGGAATGAATATGTTTGTTTATGAAAACAAAGTGATATGGACAAAGGGGTTTAATGGTGTTGTACCACCATAATATTTCTTGCACCTAGTAATCATGGCCCTGGACACAATGATCACTTCAATGCCAAGACAAAGCATAGGAAGAAAGATTTGAACCTTGCACATCTCCCATGCAAGAGCAATGACTTCACCATTTGATCATGAGATAATCCTCCCTAATTTTGTGGGCCTTAAAGAGAACATGGGTAGGCTTCGATCCACATTTGTGTATCCAATCAATGTCATGTGTGCATTACACACCATTAAGGTACACATGGATGCCTTACAATATCGAGTAAGTATAACATTTCATAGATGTTGAGGAGAACATGGATAAACCTTGATCCATATATATGTGGGTAGTGGTTGTGTTATGCATGTCTCACACGTTCGACCACTACCTCTAAGCTCTTGCATGGATACCTTAAGTTGTTAGATAAATCCCTCGTAGGAATAAAACCTTGGTCAATGATTATAAACTCGTCCTTCCTCATCATTATGGGTAGATATAGAGTTATAAAATAATGTGTGAGACTCAAATATGACAACTCTTCGTATTAAAGTGTTGAAATCCTCACAATCATTCTTGTATTTTTGTCGAGGTTTCTCTTTTCAAAATCCCTCCCAAACTTAACATCACGTGGTGGGGTATCTTCCTTTGATTGCAAGTAGAGTTGTGATAGGTTAGCTTTTACGATAGATCTCCACTCAAGGAAAGTGCCTTTGAGTAAAAATGTGAAGAATTGAACGACTATGAAGCTATAGGTGTGTCTAATGACAAGTGTGAGGTGATCAAAATTATATTGATGTTAAGATCCATGTTCAAAAACTCCAAGTAGGTGCAAACAAGGTCACATGCAAGTTTAAGTGATTTTGATAGCATATAAATGGCCCTTGTAGTGTGGTTGCTTAGCTAAAGAATGACTATAATTTTGGTAGGCCCTAGGGAGAACATGGAGGTGGCCTTTGGCCCCCCTCATGGCCATGGAACCTTGATCAATGATGAAAAAAACATCATTCTTCAACATTAATTCCAAGCTCTCATGATTGATATAAAGTTAAAGAACAATGTGTGATAGCCAACTATGACATGTTGGGTTGTTCGAAATGTGTACTTCTCGCATAGACCTTTCTGATGAGCTACCGAGTGCCCCAAACATAGATTATATGCAAAAGTTACACCCCATAGAAGTTGACGTATCAAGTAACCACATTAGGGCCCACAAACCTTTTGGTGTTTCATCTTTTGGGGTTAGGGTTTTCTCATTGATGATTTATTTTAAAAAGGCTTTTTAGACCTCTTTGTAATCAACTTCTTGCGAATAAGCGTAGCTGACACATCTCTCTCTTCAAGGATAAGCTACCAACATTCCAACTAGTTTGTGTGCTTTGTAATTGACAGTCTTTTGCATTCCATTCACTAATAGAACATGAGTTTAACTTCATTATTGTGTTCTTGCAATATCTGTGTGTGTTTCCTTGTTATATCTCTGCTTTCATTTCATTCTCAATATAATCTGGATCACCAACACACAACTAAACTCTTCTACTACACAATCCTAACAACAATACAAATAGACAACTATACTTACAAAACTGTTTATAGCCCAAATTAATAATATCTACACACTCAGTCCCAAATAAAACCAGAGAAGCATGCCCCGTGCATTTGAAGATCAGACTATTGAGGTACAAATTCTAAGCACATATAACATTAAGAGAGACAAAGATGATTCCACAAAAGAGAAGAGAAGCAGTGAGGCTTTGCATAAAATCCAAAACCCAACAACACTTTCAATAAGACAAACTCTAGATATATTCTAGAAACCAACAACCTTTAGAAATCATCCATTGATAAAACCCAACTATTGCAGCCTACAGACCAAATTTCCAAAAAACAAACCAAAGAAACATAGAAACTCTTACCCGTTGGGTTCCAAAATGATTGAGAATACTCCAAGTGTTTCTTCAAACTCCAAGTTTGAACTGCTTCATTGTCCCACCTCACCAGCGAGAAGCCATAGATGATTTGAAAATGAAAAAGATTTTTGTATACAAATTTGCAAGTGGAAAATGTATGTGTCTTGGCCAATTGGATCAAGTTGCAAGCACATGAAAATATTTAGTTTTTACACTTAAAATGAACAACATAAATAAGCATAAAACAACCATCAAAATAAGAAACACAAAAAAATGATAAAAGAGTTCACCCCTCTCTTGGGATACATCTCTTGGTCCAGCTTCAAATGGATCATTTTCATTATATGCTCAACATGTTAAAATCAGTTCTTTATAATGCCCAAAATGCAAAATAGATGGCTCCAATGATTCTAGAATGTCCAAAAACCCCTAGTTGGGCTCTTTCTACACTTGGTTTGGCCAAAAAATGAAGAAAATACACTTCCTTGAAGTTTTCCCCAATAACCTCCTGTCTCTGCTCGCCAAAATGAACACACCGTCGTTCCAACCCGGCCTCTGCGTACTTCTCTGTCCAAAAACCTAGCTCTCGCCACCACACATAGTTGGGTGTAAAATTGTCGCACAATTAGCGGATTAGGTGCCTTGACTGTCGGAGGTGTCGGTTATATGGGTCATGTGGCCAGGGTGATGGGCTAACCGCCCGCACCCGCTGGCTATTCCCTCTACTTGCCACGCTCCTGGCTATATGGTAAATGGTTGTGAGTTCATGACCAGGGCTGGGGCCAAGCCCCGACCCTTTCCCCTGCCAAACGAAAACATGTGTAAGTTTAAATAGATGTTGGAAGGTATAAGGTTAAGAAACACCCGTAGGCAGACTGGTAGTCTGGCCCGTGCTCTGTCCACTCGCTCGCTCGGAGGTCAGGGATTCAACCTTCGCGGAGTCCAAACCCAAAATTTTGCAGGTCGGTGGGGTGCCATGTGGTAGCCCTTGGCTGGGACACATGGCACCATATCATTGGTCCACCTCAAATGTACATGCACCACTACCATGCCATGTGTCGACCACCAATTGGTCCATGTCAACCCCTGCCACGTCAACTGTCAAATCACTTGTCATGTCAGCCCTGCCACATCAGTTGTACGGTCTGCACAATCAACTATTTTACCTGTTTGGGAAAATAGACAGAACATGATATCTCAGCCATACAGACTCTGTTTGAGCCTGWTCAAGTTGCRTTCAGATCRTGAAGACRAWATCTACGCAATGGTACCATTTTTGATCATTTTTTAACACTTTGATTTTTGAGCTATTTTTTATCCCCTGAATCACTCCTCCCCATTGGGAAGCTTTTGGACCTCCAAAAGACTATGTCAGTCAATTTGTACATGAGGGTACAATTCCCTCTCCTTTCCAACCTCAATCCATTTAGCTTTTCTTGGATTTGTGCCTTTTAGACCAACACGAAGATACCCCACATTCCCTCGTTTTAAAGTTCTTATCTTTTTGTCAAGGATTGTATCCTCATGCAATTTCGAAAGATATTCTAGAGAGAAGTCATCTATGGAAGGAATCTGAACATGCTTTTCTTGATCATCAATCAAAGGAGGCTCATACAATCTCAAATTCTCAACATTAACAACTACATACATTTGCATATAAGGAGGCAAATCCAAATGGAAGGCATTGTTGCCAATCTTTTCAAGAATCTTGAAAGGTCCATATCTAATTGGTTTCAACTTTTTACCTTCTCCTTTAAGCCTCTCTTTGCTAATGTAAAGCCAAACTTCATCTCCAACTTGGAAACTGTGATCAACACAATGCTTGTCATGTCTTTTCTTGTACTTGGCTTGGCTCTTTTCCAACTGTTCTTGTACCATTTGATGCACTAATTGAATTTGTTCAAAGAACTTCTTTGCTCTATCAATGTCATAATGACCATCAATAGAAATATCCTTCCCAAAGATAAAATCTAAAGAAAATTTTGGTAAATAGCCAAAACATGCCTCTAATGGAGATGTTTGAGTCGATGAATGCTTAGTTCGGTTATAAGCATGCTGAATGTAGTGTAGGTGCTGATGCCAAAGCTTAGGATGTTTGCTGTAATAACCACAAAGAATATGTACTATTGTTTTATTCACCACTTCTGTTTGACCATCAGTTTAGTTTGTGGATGAAATGTTGTGCTCTTTTTCAACTTGGTGTTCATGAGTGCCCATAAGCTTGACCAAAAGTTCCCAATAAATCGAGAATCTCGATCATAAATAATAGATTTAGGCAACCCAAAATGTACCCATACATGTTGAAAGAACATTTGTGCCGTTTGTTGAGCTGTAACCTGCTTCTTACAAGGCATCAAAATACACATTTTGCTGAAATGGTCAACCGCAACATAAATATAATCATGATTCTTTTTAGACATAGGTAATCCTCCTACAAAGTCCATGGAAATGCTTTCCCAAGAGCAAGAAGGAACCGAAAGTGGAGTATACAATCCTAACTTTCTGTTGTTAGGCTTGCTTGTAGCACATAAAGAACATCCTCTTACATATCGTGAAACACTTTCATTCATTTTAGACCAATAGAAATACCTTTGCAAATTAACCATCGTCTTGCCTACACTAAAGTGGCCAGCAATAAGAGAAGAATGTGCTTCCCTTACAATGTTGACTCTTTCACCCTGTGGAATACATAGCTTGCCAAGATGATACAAAAGCTTATCATGTACATGGTAATCCAATTCTTCAACTTGGTTAGAATGACACAAAGTTGCATAAACCTCTTTAAAATCATCATCTAAAGCATATTGTTGAACATAGCTCTCATGCATGATATAATTATGCTTAAGAATATCTGAAGCACTAACAATAGGCCTAGAAATCATATCGACAACTTTGTTATAAATGCCTTTCTTATACCTGATAACCAAGTGGAATTGTTATAGGAATCCCATCTATCTGAAGTGCCTTGCTTGTTGTAACTTTGTTTGTGATTGTAAGTATTACAATGGTTGATGATCTGTGTAAATAATAGTTTCTTTTCCCAACAAATAGTGTTTCCATTTTTTCACACTTTGCACCAATGCATACAACTCCTTGTCATACGTAGGATAATTAATCACAACACCATTAAAAGTTTAAGAATGAAAACAAATGGGCTTACCATGTTGCAACAAGACTGCTCCCATGGCATAGTTACTTGCATCTGTTTGTATCTCAAATGGTTGTCTCAAATCAGGAAGTGCAAGAATTGGAGCTGAACTAATTTTCTCCTTCAATGCATCAAAAGATTTTTGTTGCTTGCCTCCCCATTGGAAAACTTGCTTGATGCTTGTCACATAATGTAATGGAACTGCAATTGAAGAGAAGTTAGCAATAAACTTTCTCCAATACTGGGCTGGTCCCAAAAGGCCTCTTATCTCTGTTACATTGTTGGGCTTGGACCAATCCAAAATGACTTTGACCTTGGAAGGATCTATTTTTAGTTCTCCTCCTCCAATAATATGTCCCAAGTAAACAAGTGAGGTCTTTCCAAACTCACATTTATACATCTTTAAAGACAAATTTTCTTTCTTCAAGACATCTAATACTTGCTTCACTTGCCTAACATGTTCTTCACGAGATTTGCTAAATATCAATATGTCATCCAATTACACAATTACACAATCATCAAGAAAAGGCCTTAAAACATCATTCATAACTCTCATGAATGTTGTAGGAGCATTACAAAGCCCAAATGGCATAACCATCCATTCAAACAAACTTTGCTTTGTTTTGAAAGTTGTCCTCCATGTGTCTCCTTCAAGAATCCTAATCTGATGATATCCATTTCTCAAGCCCAACTTAGTAAAATACTTAGCATCTTTCAATTGATCAAGCAAATTATTAATTCTAGGAAGAGGGTAATGATTCTTTACCGTAATCTTGTTCAAGGCTTTGAAATCTAAAAACATGCACCATGTACCATCTTTCTTTGGTACTAAAACAATTGGTGGCCCGCATGGTGATGTGCTTGGCATGATAACCCCTTTGTCAAGCAACTCTTGGATTTGTTTTTTGATTTCAACATTCTCCTACAATTGTATCTCATGTTGGACAATCTTGCTGCAATTGGATCTCATGTTGGATACCTCTTTTAGGAGGCAATCCTTTTGGTTTCTGAAACATCTCATCATATTGGTTAACAACCTCATATAAATCCGATTTTAACTTTGCATCACATCCTTGGAAAGCTTCTTTTTCAACATTGTCTTTGGGTTTGATCATCAAGAGTACGAAGTTCTTACTAACATTGACTAATCTCTTCATTTGTCCAACATTTAAAGTGACAAATTCAACTTCTTTGTATGTGCTCTAACAATGTAGTCAACTCCATTTTTAAACAAATGACATTTGTTCTCATGATGATGAAAGATGGTTCTCCTATCATATAAATATGGGCTTCCCAACACAATACCACAAATATCCAATGGAATAACATCAAGCTCTACCTCATCTATAAAGTTTGCAGTGATGGCAAATCTAAGTTTACATCTTTTTGTCACATGCAATTTGGCATTGTCACATATCTGACTTAGAGGATATGGTTTAGGATGAGGAGTTGTTTCCAAATGCAATTTCTTGACAATGTCTTCGGAAATGAGGTTTGCTTGAGAACCAATATCAAATAAAGTATCTATCTTGGTATGCCTTGAAATTACCCTTATGTGGAAAAGCTCTATTCTTTCTTTTTCATTTTGAGTTTCATTGAGGTTACTACTTGAAGAACTAGTACTAGCAATAGAGTCATTACCTTGAAAACCCATGACTGTGATTTTTGTTTCATCTCCCAAATCAGATCCTAAATCATGTTGTGTAGTTGCAACAATCTTTGGTTTCCCTTTGTTGTTGAACTTTTGGGTCTATTTTCAGGACGAAGTTTCCAACAATAGTCTTCATCATGGCCATCTTTTGAACAACGTTTACATGAGAGTTTTTCTCCCTCTTTATTGCTTGAGACATTCTTCTTTCCATTTCCTTTGTCTCCATTATAAAATGGCTTCTTGCTACCCTCTTGAGGATCATTCCTCCCTCTTGCTTATAAATGAGTTGCCTGTACACAAACTTCATCTAGATTTGTAGGGTTAAACTTAAGAATTGTGTGTCTCAAGAAGCTATGCAATCCTCTAATGTATTTGAGTAAAGTTTCTTGAGAAGATAAATCTATACCCAAAATCAAAGCTCTTCTTCTAAATTCTTGAGTGTAGCTTTGCACATTTTTCCCTTTAGCTTGCCTAAAGTTTTGCCAATCCATAATAGCTTTCTGCATGTATGATAATGGATAAAAATGCCTTTTAATTGCAACAATAAAATCATTCCAAGAGGATAAAACTTTACCATGTTTCTTCATGTCCTCTTGAGTTTTGGATTCCCACCAAATGAGTGTTGCACTTTCCAATCTAAGAGAAGCAAGCTGAATCTTAGTTTCATCATCTTGGATTCTTTGTATCCTAGAATACAGTTCAGTATGTCGAATCCAATTATCTAATTTCTTATCATTTACCTCTCCATTGTACATATGCAATTCAAAATTAATATCAAGCTTAAGCAAAGGAGTTTGTGGAGGGATTTTACCATGTTCTTTTGGAGAATTTGGAGATGGTTGTGAAATGGTAGAAGAAGTGGAAGATGGAGGTGAAGGAGGTGGAGTGTCACCATTTCCTCCATTTCCTTTTGGATTTTTATCACCATTATCTTCATTACCTCTTGGAGGATTTGAGATTTCACCTTGCAACCTTGGATTCCTCTCCTCATATAAAACTTTCACCATTTCTGTCATATCATAAAAAGATTTTCTGAAAGTTTCCTCTTCTAAAGTAGGAATTTCATGACTCTCCTCATGAGACATACTTGGTGAATGCCTCCTTGAAGCTTGAGGTGAATGTATTGTTCTCCTTCTTGACAGTTGAGAACTTGTCTCTACAAGTTGCCCTTCTCCTCTTGTGAGCTTCAACCTTGTAAGGATCCGAAAACAAAACACTTGCAAACAATCAAACCTTCAAAAACCTTTGCTTTGATACCAACGTGATCTAAAAAATGTTTGTGCATACAAATTTGCAAGTGGAAAATGTATGTGTCTTGGGCAATTGGATCAAGTTGCAAGCACATGAAAGTATTGAGTTTTTACACTTAAAATGATCAACATAAACATACATAAACAAGCATCAAAATAAGCACATAACACAACAAAATGATAAAGGAGTTCACCCCTCTCTTGGGCTACATCTCCTGGTCCAGCTTCCAATGGATCATTTTCATTATATTCTCAAAGTGTTAAAATTAGTTCTTTACAATGCTCATAATGCAAAATAGATAGCTCCAATGGCTCTAGAATGTCCAAAAACCCCTAGTTGGGCTCTTTCTGCACCTGGTTTGGAAAAAAAGATGAAGAAAATACACTTCCTGGAAGTTTTCCCCAATAACCTCCTGCCTCTGCTCGCAAAAATGCACACACTGTCGTTCCAATCCAGCCTCTGTGTGCTTCTCCGTTCAAAAACCTAGCTCCCGCCACCACACATAGTCGGGTGCAAAATTGTCACATAGTTAGCAGATTAGGTGCCTTGACTGCCGAAGGTGTTGGTTTTATGGGTCATCTGGCCAGGGTGCTGGGCTAACTGCCCGCACCCGCTGGCTAGCCCCTCTACTTGCTACGCTCTTGGATATATGGTAAATGGTTGTGAGTTCGTGACCAGGGCTGGGGCCAAGCCCCGACCCTTTCCCCCCGCCAAATGAAAACATGTGTAAGTTTAAATAGATATTGGAAGGTATAAAGTTAAGAAACACCAGTAGGCAGACTTGTAGTCCGGCCCGATCTCTATCCACTTGCCCACCTGGAGGTCAGGGGTTCAACCCCCGCGGAGTCTAAACCCAAAATTTTGCAAGTCGATGGGGTGCCATGTGGTAGGCCCTGGCTGGGACACGTGGCACCCTATCATTGGTCCACCTCAAACACACAATCACCACTACCATGCCATGTGTTGACCACCAATTGGTCCATGTCAACCCTTGCCACATCAGCTTCCAAATCACCTGCCACATCAACTGCATAGTCAACCCTGCCATGTCAGCTGTACGGTCTGCGCAGTCAGCATGTACAAACTCTATGGACTAAATAGTCAACAATTTTGCATGTTTGGGAAAATGAACAAAACACGATATCTCAGCCATAAAGACTCTGTTTGAGCCCTTTCAAGTTGCATTGGGATCGTAAGGACGAGATCTACGCAATGGTACAATTTTTGAGCATTTTTATTTTTGAGCTATTTTTGATCCCTTGGATCAATATAGAAGAGATTAATAGGTGTGACAATGTTTCATTCTTACATGTGAAGGATATCGGTGCATGTCCTTTCATATCCTCTCCCTGCGCTTGAGGAATGATATGAGAGGAAATGGATCATGCATTACTTAATGAGGATGAAAGATGCCTTAAATTCATAACCCATAGATGCTTAGAGGATTATATGATGGAATCACCACCCATTTTTTTAGAATTCCTTAATTAACCGCGGTGGCTTCATTAGTAGACAAATCAACTTGAGAATTCAATTCTCTGAACACTTGAAAGAATGAGACCCTATTTAGGCCATAAAACTCCTTGTTGATTCAAGCAATGATCAACGCGAGCTTGTTATATATCAGAATTGATGTCATAGCCATCAATTTTATAATTACACTCGAATATTCAATGACAATTAATGATTTTGTGTTTGAGTTTATTTGCGATGATGAGTTCTTGAAGAAGAGCATGAGCCTTTGCTTGGTTGTTTATGGGAGTTCCTAGACCCTAGGAAAATGTTATTTCCATTTTTCTTCTAGGATATGATATGATCCCATGCACTTGCCACCCCTTAATCATTCCATTTTTTGAACAACATCTAATTACTAGGTTTAGTATTCCTTTCGTTATCGTGTTTGATAGTGCTTCTTATTTTTATTCTTCACAATTGTTTGAATTCGCTTAAGATAAAGGAATAATTCTTCGTTATTCAGATAATACTATCCACAAGGAAATGGAGTTGTTAAATCAACTAATGAGAATATGATTCATATTATAAATAAGACAATAGTGGAAAACCATAGGAAATGGCATAATGCTTTACCTAATGCCTTGTGGGAAGACAAGATAACACCCGAGGGAGCATTATGTACATCTCCATATTACTTGGTGCATGAGCAAGAAACGAATTTACCACCAAATGTGTTTTTGTCTTCCTTAAAAGTTTCCTAGGCTTCTAGAGGTCAACCTTCCTCTACTCTCCAAAGCATGATTGATACACTACTCATGTTAGAGGAGAAATGAGAGAAATCTATGGAAAAAATTGTTTCTTACCAACAAATAATGAACCGATGGTTTGATAGGCACAATGTTGGTGATAAGAATTTTTAAACATGTGACTTGGTTTTGAAATGAGATAAATTCAATGAGTTGAAAGTAAAACTCACAGAATTTCAAGATTTGTGGCTTGGCCCTTTTCAAATTGCTGAAAAGATAAGAACTAACACATATAGGCTACAAAGTTTAGAGGGTGATCTAGATCACCTTCCTGATAATGGCTAGATACTCAATAAATACTTCACTTGATTGTCTCAAAAGGGGAAGTTGTTGTATATACTTAATTCTTAGTTTTATTTAATGCTTTTGAACTTGATTTTAGTTTTGATTTAAATTAGTTAGTGTCCTTTTGATTTTGATGAATTTAGAAATCAAATTTTTGTTTTCCACATTTTGTTTGGAAGGTATGGAGAAATTTCAACATTTAGTGTAAACTTGAGTCTTTCATGGCCATGCCTTACTTTTTTCTTTATGATCAAAAGTAAAGCGAGTTAGTTCTGGTTGAGTTTGAGAGCATAAAGTAGTTCATATTTTCTCTTCTGTGAAACTTTGGAAATATTTGATAGTCTATTATTATAGGAACTCGTAGGATCCAATGGAGAATGCTTAATCACATTCATGACTATTTTGGCTGACTTGAGTTAGAATGGGAGTATGACTAAAGGCATTTTTCCTGGGAGGGAAGATCTTAACACCCAAATACTTTACTCATGTCTTTAGAAGTATATATCATCCTCTAAGTTAATTGTTCCACTTTCTTCTCTTCTATAAAAAATAAAATAAAATAAGAGAAGATAAAAACAAGGAAAAAAAGAAAAGAAAAAAGAGTACCATTAAAAGGTTAAACTCTT
>JASDQU010500336.1:20516-44966 GCA_032191745.1 Picea mariana
TCACTTCAATGCCAAGACAAAGCATAGGAAGAGAGATTTGAACCTTGCACATCTCCCATGCAAGAGCAATGACTTAACCATTTGATCATGAGATAATCCTCCCTAATTTTGTGGGCCTTAAAGAGAACATGGGTAGGCTTCGATCCACATTTGTGTATCCAATCAATGTCATGTGTGCATTGCACACCATTAGGGTACACATGGATGCCTTACAATATCGAGTAAGTATAACATTTCATAGATGTTGAGGAGAACATGGGTAAACCTTGATCCATATATATGTGGGTAGTGGTTGTGTTATGCATGTCTCACACGTTCGATCACTACCTCTAAGCTCTTGCATGACTACCTTAAGTTGTTAGATAAATCCCTCGTAGGAATAAAACCTTGGTCAATGATTATAAACTCGTCCTTCCTCATCATTATGGGTAGATATAGAGTTATAAAATAATGTGCGAGACTCAAATATGAAAACTCTTCGTATTAAAGTGTTGAAATCCTCACAATCATTCTTGTATTTTTGTCGAGGTTTCTCTTTTCAAAATCGCTCCCAAACTTAACATCACGTGGTGGGGTATCTTCCTTTGACTGCAAGTAGAGTTGTGATAGGTTAGCTTTTACGATAGATCTCCACTCAAGGAAAGTGCCTTTTAGTAAAACTGTGAAGAATTGAACTACTATGAAGCTATAGGTGTGTCTAATGACAAGTGTGAGGTGATCGAACTTATATTGATGTTAAGATCCATGTTCAAAAACTCCAAGTAGGTGCAAACAAGGTCACATGCAAGTTTAAGTGATTTTGATAGCATAGAAATGGCCCTTGTAGTGTGGTTGCTTAGCTAAAGAATGACTATAATTTTGGTAGGCCCTAGGGAGAACATGGAGGTGGCCTTTGGCCCCCCTCATGGCCATGGAACCTTGATCAACGATGAAAAAAACATCATTCTTCACCATTAATTCCAAGCTCTCATGATTGATATAAAGTTAAAGAACAATGTGTGATAGCCAACTATGACATGTTGGGTTGTTCGAAATGTGTACTTCTCGCATAGACCTTTCTGATGAGCTACCGAGTGCCCCAAACATAGATTATATGCAAAAGTTACACCCCCTAGAAGTTGATGTATCAACTAACCACATTAGGGCCCACAAACCTTTTGGTGTTTCATCTTTTGGGGTTAGGGTTTTGGAAGTTTAGGGTTTTCTCATTGATAATTTATTTTAAAAAGGCTTTTTAGACATCTTTGTAATCAACTTCTTGCAAATAAGCGTAGCTGACACATCTCCCTCTTCAGGGATAAGCTACCAACATTCCAACCAGTTTATGTGCTTTGTAATTTACAATCTTTTGCCTTCCATTCACTAATAGAATATGAGTTTAACTTCATTATTTTGTTCTTGCAATATCTATGTGTGTTTCCTTGTTATATCTCTTCCTTCATTTCGTTCTCAATATAATCTGGATCACCAACACACAACTAAACTCTTTTACTACACAATCCTAACAACAATACAACTAGACAACTATACTTACAAAACTGTTTATAGCCCAAATTAATAATATATACACACACAGTCCCAAGTAAAACCAGAGAAGAATGCCCCATGCATTTGAAGATCAGACTATTGAGGTACAAATTCTAAGCACATATAACATTCAGAGAGACAAAGATGATTCCACAAAAGAGAAGAGAAGTAGTGAGGCTTTGCATAAAATCCAAAACCCAACAACACTTTCAATAAGCCAAACTCTAGATATATTCTAGAAACCAACGACCTTTAGAAATCATCCATTGATAAAACCCAACTATTGTAGCCTACAGACCAAATTTCCAAAAAACAAACCAAAGAAACACAGAAACTCTTACCCGTTAGGTTCCAAAATGATTGAGAATACTCCAAGTGTTTCTTCAAACTCCAAGTTTGAACTGCTTCATTGTCCCACCTCACCAGCGAGAAGCCATAGATGATTTGAAAATGAAAAAGATTTTTGTATACAAATTTGCAAGTGGAAAATGTATGTGTCTTGGCCAATTGGATCAAGTTGCAAGCACATGAAAATATTGAGTTTTTACACTTAAAATGAACAACATAAATAAGCATAAAACAACCATCAAAATAAGCACATAACACAAAAAAATGATAAAAGAGTTCACCCCTCTCTTGGGATACATCTCTTGGTCCAACTTTGAATGGATCATTTTCATTATATGCTCAATGTGTTAAAATCAGTTCTTTATAATGCCCAGAATGCAAAATAGATGGCTCCAATGGTTCTAGAATGTTCAAAAACCCCTAGCTGGGCTCTTTCTACACTTGGTTTGGCCAAAAAATGAAGAAAATACACTTCCTTGAAGTTTTCCCCAATAACCTGCTGTCTCTGCTCGCCAAAATGCACACACCGTCATTCCAACCTGGCCTCTGTGTACTTCTCTGTCCAAAAACCTAGCTCTCGCCACCACACATAGTCGGGTGTAAAATTGTCGCACAATTAGAGGATTAGGTGCCTTGATTGTCGAAGGTGTCGGCTATATGGGTCATGTGGCCAGTGTGGTGGGCTAACTGCCCGCACCTACTAGCTAGCCCCTCTACTTGCCGTGCTTCTGGCTATATGGTAAACGATTGTGAGTTCATGACCAGCGCTGGGGCCAAGCCCCGACCCTTTCCCCTGCCAAACGAAAACATGTGTAAGTTTAAATAGATGTTGGAAGGTATAAGGTTAAGAAACACCCGCAGGCAAACTGGTAGTCTGGCCCACGCTCTATCCACTCGCTCGCCCGGAAGTCAGGGGTTCGACCTTCACAGAGTCCAAACCCGAAATTTTGCAGGTTGATGGGGTGCCACATGGTAGCCCTTGGCTAGGACACATGGCACCATATCATTGGTCCACCTCAAACGTACAATCACCACTACCATGCCATGTGTCGACCACCAATTGGTCCATGTCAACCCCTGCCACGTCAATTGCCAAATAACTTGCCATGTCAGCCCTGCCACATCAGTTGTATGGTCTGCACAGTCAGCGTGTATGGTCTGCACAATCAACTATTTTACCTGTTTGGGAAAATAGACAGAACATGATATCTCAGCCATACAGACTCTGTTTGAGCCTGTTCAAGTTGCGTTCAGATCGTGAAGACAAAATCTACGCAATGGTACCATTTTTGATCATTTTTTAACACTTTGATTTTTGAGCTATTTTTTATCCCCTGAATCACTCCTCCCCATTGGGAAGCTTTTGGACCTCCAAAAGACTATTTCAGTCAATATGTAGATGAGGGTACAATTCCCTCTCCTTTCCAACCTCAATCCATTTAGCTTTTCTTGGATTTGTGCCTTTTAGACCAACACGAAGATACCCCGCATTCCCTTGTTTTGAAGTTCTTATCTTTCTGTCAAGGATTGTATCCTCATGCAATTCTGAAAGATATTCTAGAGAGAAGTCATATATGGAAGGAATTTGAACATGCTCTCCTTGATCATCAATCAAAGGAGGCTCATACAATCTCAAATTCTCAACATTAACAACTGCATACATTTGCATATAAAGAGGGAAATCCAAATGGAAGGCATTGTTGCCAATCTTTTCAAGAATCTTGAAAGGTCCATGTCTAATTGGTTTCAACTTTTTACCTTCTCCTTTAAGCCTCTCTTTGCTAATGTAAAGCCAAACTTCATCTCCAACTTGGAAACTATGATCAACACGATGCTTGTCATGTCTTTTCTTGTACTTGGCTTGGATCTTTTCCAACCGTTCTTGTACCATTTGATGCACTAATTGAATTTGTTCAAAGAACTTCTTTGCTCTATCAATGTCATAATGACCATCAATAGCAATATCCTTCCCAAAGATAAAATCTAAAGGAAATTTTGGCAAATAGCCAAAAAATGCCTCTAATGGAGATGTTTGAGTCGATGAATGCTTAGTCCGGTTATAAGCATGCTGAATGTAGTGTACATGCTCATCCGAAAGCTTAGGATGTTTGTTGCAATAACCACAAAGAAGATGTACTATTGTTTTATTCACCACTTCTGTTTGACCATCAGTTTGTGGATGAAATGTTGTGCTCTTTTTCAACTTGGTGTCCATGAGTGCCCATAAGCTTCACCAAAAGTTCCTAATAAATTGAGAATCTCAATCAGAAATAATAGATTTAGGCAACCCAAAATGTACCCATACATGTTGAAAGAACATTTGTGCTGTTTGTTGAGCTGTAACCTGCTTCTTACAAGGCATCAAAATACACATTTTGCTGAAATGGTCAACCACAACATAAATATAATCACGATTCTTTTTAGACATAGGTAATCCTCCTACAAAGTCCATGGAAATGCTTTCCCAAGAACAAGAAGGAACCGAAAGTGGAGTATACAATCCTGACTTTCTGTTGTTAGGCTTGCTTGTATCACATAAAGAACATCCTCTTACATATCATGAAACACTTTCATTCATTTTAGGCCAATAGAAATACCTTTGCAAATTAGCCATCGTCTTGCCTACACTAAAGTGGCCAGCAATAAGAGAAGAATGTGCTTCCCTTATAATGTTGACTCTTTGACCCTGTGGAATACATAGCTTGCCAAGATGATACAAAAGCTTATCATGTACATGGTAATCTAATTCCTCAACTTGGTTAGAATGACACAAAGTTGCATAAACCACTTTAAAATCAACATCTAAATCATATTGTTCAACATAGCTCTCATGCATGATAGAATTATGCTTAAGAATATCTGAAACACTAACAATAGGCCTAGAAAACATATCGACAACTTTGTTATAAATGCCTTTCTTATACCTGATAACCAAGTGGAATTGTTGTAGGAATTCCATCCATCTGAAGTGCCTTGCTTGTTGTAGCTTTGTTTGTGATTGTAAGTATTGCAATGGTTGATGATCTGTGTAAATAATAGTTTCTTTTCCCAACAAATAGTGTTTCCATTTTTTCACACTTTGCACCAATGCATACAACTCTTTGTCATATGTAGGATAATTAATCACAACACCATTAAAAGTTTCAGAATGAAAACAAATGGGCTTACCATGTTGCAACAAGATTGCTCCCATGGCATAGTTACTTGCATCTGTTTGTATCTCAAATGGTTGTCTCAAATCGGGAAGTGCAAGAACTGGAGCTGAACTAATTTTCTCCTTCAATGTATCAAACGATTTTTGTTGCTTGCCTCCCCATTGGAAAACTTGCTTGATGCTTGTCACATAATGTAATGGAGCTGCAATTGAAGAGAAGTTAGCAATAAACTTTCTCCAATACTGGGCTGGTCCCAAAAAGCTTCTTATCTCTGTTACATTGTTGGGCTTGGACCAATCCAAAATGACTTTGACCTTGGAAGGATCTATTTTTAGTTCTCCTCCTCCAACAATATGTCCCAAGTAAACAAGTGAGGTCTTTCCAAACTCACATTTAGACATCTTTAAAAACAATTTTTCTTTCTTCAAGACATCTAAGACTTGCTTCACATGCCTAACATGTTCTTCATGAGATTTGCTAAATATCAATATGTCATCCAAGTAGACAATTACACAATCATCAAGAAAAGGCCTTACAACATCATTCATAACTCTCATGAATGTTGTAGGAGCATTACAAGGCCCAAATGGCATAACCATCCATTCAAACAAACTTTGCTTTGTTTTGAAAGTTGTCTTCCATGTGTCTCCTTCAAGAATCCTAATCTGATGATATCCATTTCTCAAGCCCAACTTAGTAAAATACTTAGCATCTTTCAATTGATCAAGCAGATTATCAATTCTAGGAAGAGGGTAACGATTCTTTACCGTAATCTTGTTCAAGGCTTTGAAATCTAAAAACATGTGCCATGTACCATCTTTCTTTGGTACTAAAACAATTGGCGACCCACATGGTGATGTGCTTGGCATGATAACCCCTTTGTCAAGTGTAACACCCTGTTTCCCCCAGTCTGTAAAAATAACTATACTGGCCAAGAACTATGGCAAACTCAAAAATGTGAATGTGTGATGTGAATGGACCTCATGGAAAAGGTCTATGAATGTAAATATATATATATATATATATAGATATTGTAGGATTGTTGAGAGGGGAAAGTGCTAAAAAAGAGACCACGATGGCTGAAGAAAGGTGGTGGAAGGCACCTAGAATGGTGGCGTTAACTTCCACCAAAACCAATACCGTATTTGGACTTCACTGGCCCGGAGAACCAAGAGCGGCTCACTGGCCCCGAATTAAATGACTCGCCAGGTTGATAGGTAAAGGGCTCCTCATGAGTAATGAGGGATGGGGGTGAACCGCCCATCCGTAGAGTCCTCAGACCTGACCACTACAAGGAAGATCGTGCCACACGCAACCTCGCCGAAAGGAGAAAAGGCAGGAAGAGTGTGGGATCAAGGGGAGATGCGAGGGAAAGAGGAAGGGGAACTCTAGAAAGATACAGAGTGAGTGATAACAGAGAAGAAGGAGAGTAACCTTCATTCTCAGTCACTGGCAAACAGTGACGCAGTCTCGCAGCATCGTGGTCTCAACTCGAGGGTGGCTAGTGGTAAATCCATTGGGAGTCACTGAGCCTACGGTTACGTGGAAACGAGCACCCCTCTCAGCGGTTGCATCAAACCCGGTGTTTTCCTTATAAGTGTTATATCTTGTATCTTGAATTGAATAATCTGACATGTATGCTCAAGGTTGTGAAATTATGAATGGCTTCTGTATAATAATGTCTGTGTGGTGGATTATGATCGGAAATAGTGGTTACTTGCGTATAAATGGAATGACTCCACATGACTCACGTTTGTATATATATGTATCCACTGAACTAACTTAGTTTTCAAGTCTGTGTTCGGGAAATTTATTCCCTTATTTGCCTCAGGTAATGTCCCAGATAAACCTTTCCATAAGGGCACCCTCTTTGGGAAATTCCCCTCACTTGCTAGAGCCAGGGTAAACCCCCGGTATAAGACTGTTGTCTTAATACGCCCTCGAGATGGCTCACTATCCAGTCACAGGAGTTAATAGCTCAGAGACCTCTGGAGACCTTCCAGTCGGGCTTTCAAATCTGGCGAACCTTACCAAAAACTTGAAAGAGAATTTTATAGCATACGTATTAGAAATCCGGCATGAGAGAGAGAGAGTGGTTCTCGTAAGTTATGGTGTTTCGGCACCCGGGGTATCCAAGTGCGAGTCCTCACGTACTCGCAAGTCCCAAAACCCCGATTTGTGAAATCTTGAAATGGCAGTGTCTGGTTAAGTCTCAATTAACGGATGAAATCCTTTCGGAGGATCCAAGGTCTGTAATGACTGTTAGATTTGAGGAAGAGACGCAGACATTAATGCCACGACCCTTTTTACCCTTGCAAGAAATGAAGAAATCGGGACCGTAGACTCCATGATCCATGGAAGTACCTGGACCGTCCCTCTATAGAGTACACGTGGTTGTTGGTAAGCGCTTCGGCGTTTCAGCACCCGGGAAACCAAGGGCAAGAACCCTTGTCTTCGCGAGTCGCGAAATCTCGATCACCGAAACCCCAAAATGGCGTGAGGTGTGAATAAGGTTAAGGAAAGCTGGTATTTGATTGTGACCGTTGATCATCCCGAAAAGATCATGACCGTTGATCTTGGCTGAAGGTTGCCGCCGTCCATCGGAGGGACACATGGCTGCCAGTCGACGTTTCGACATTCGAGAAACCAGAGGGCCAGAAAACCTTGCCCCCTCAAATCATGAAATCCCGATATCTGAAATCCCGATACGCGTTATAGTGGAGAGGAGAAGTCCCGAAAGAATCTGGACCGTCCATCAGAGGAGACGCGTGGTGAGTTGTCAGAGTTTTAGAAAAGTACCAAAATCCCGTGGATCGTTGGATCAGGGGAGGCTTACGACTGTCGATCTCCCTTTGGAGGGAAACTTTGGAGACCTCGGAATTTTCGGGGATTTGGATAGGGAAAGGTAGAAGTCATGCATCGCAATTCCCCGAATCACGAAAAGCCAATAAGCGCTTGGCTGGATTAAGCGCGTGGACATGGAATAGGGTCACGTGGACAAGATCCCAAGCGGGAAACTTGCCACTCGCTAGCCCTGTCGGGGTTCGACGTTTCACTGTTTCGAGCTTCGGGGTTTGCAGAGTCGAAAGACTCGACGTTCTGGTAGCACTGAGTCGCGAAGTGCGAAAAGACGCCGTACTGGTTCAACCCGTAGTCGTGATCCACGATCACATGGAGGTGGACATATGAGGAACTAGCTGACGCTAGGCCCCCGTAAGTATCTCGGGGATTCTGATCCTCGAGTAATCGACGAAAAATTTATTATGCCAGAGTGGGTATGTGACATCAAGCAACTCTTGGATTTGTTTTTTGATTTCAACATTTTCCTACAATTGTATCTCATGTTGGACAATCTTGCTGCAATTGGATCTCATGTTGGATACCTCTTTTAGGAGGCAATCGTTTTGGTTTCTGAAACATTTCATCATATTGGTTAACAACTTCATATAAATCCGATTTTAACTTTGCATCACATCCTTGGAAAGCTTCCTTTTCAACATTGTCTTTGGGTTTGATCATCAAGAGTATGAAGTTCTTACTAGCATTGACTAATCTCTTCATTTGTCCAACATTTACAAGTGACAAATTCAACTTCTTTGTATGTGCTCTAACAATGTACTCAACTCCATTTTTAAACAAATGACATTTGTTCTCATGACGATGAAATATGGTTCTCCTATCATATAAATATGGGCTTCCCAACACAATACCACAAATATCCAATGGAATAACATCAAGCTCTACCTCATCTATAAAGTTTGCAGTGATGGCAAATCTACGTTTACATCTTTTTGTCACATGCAATTTGGCATTGTCACATATCCGAATTAGAGGATATGGTTTAGGATGAGGAGTTTTTTCCAAATGCAATTTCTTGACAGTGTCTTCGGAAATGAGGTTTGCTTGAGAACCAATATCAAATAAAGTATCTATCTTGGTATGCTTTGAAATTACCCTTATGTGGAAAAGCTCTATTCTTTCTTTTTCATGTTGAGTTTCATTGAGGTTACTACTTGAAGAACTAGTACTAGCAATAGAGTCATTACCTTGAAAACCCATGACTGTGATTTTTGTTTCATCTCCCAAATCAGATCCTAAATCATGTTGTGTAGTTGCAACAGTCTTTGGTTTCCCTTTGTTGTTGAACTTTTTGGGTCTATTTTCAGGATGAAGTTTCCAACAATGGTCTTCATCATGGCCATCCTTTGAACAATGTTGACATGAGAGTTTTTCTCCCTCTTTCTTGCTTGAAACATTCTTCTCTCCATTTCCTTTGTCTCCATTATAAAATGGCTTCTTGCTATCCTCTCGAGGATCATTCCTCCCTCTTGCTTATAAATGAGTTGCCTGTACACAAACTTCATCTAGATTTGTAGGGTTAAACATAAGAATCGCGTGTCTCAAGTAGCTATGCAATCCTCCAATGTATTTGAGTAAAGTTTCTTGAGAAGATAAATCTATACCCAAAATCAAAGCTCTTCTTCTAAATTCTTGAGTGTACGCTTTGCACATTTTTCCCTTTAGCTTGCCTAAAGTTTTGTCAATCCATAATAGCTTTCTGCATGTATGATAATGGATAAAATTGCCTTTTAATTGCAACAATAAAATCATTCCAAGAGGATAAAACTTTACCATGTTTCTTCATGTCCTCTTGAGTTTTGGCTTCCCACCAAATGAGTGTTGCACTTTCCAATCTAAGAGAAGCAAGCTTAATCTTAGTTTCATCATCTTGGATTCTTTGTATCCTAGAATACACTTCAGTATGACGAATCCAATTATCTAATTTCTTAGCATTTACCTCTCCATTGTACATATGCAATTCAAAATTAATATCAAGCTTAAGCAAAGGAGTTTGTGGAGGTATTTTACCATGTTCTTTTGGAGAATTTGGAGATGGTTGTGAAATGGTAGAAGAAGTGGAAGATGGAGGTGAAGGAGGTGGAGTGTCACCATTTCCTCCATTTCCTTTTGGATTTTTATCACCATTATCTTCATTACCTCTTAGAGGATTTGAGCTTTCACCTTGCAATCTTGCATTCCTCTCCTCATATAAAAATTTCACCATTTCTGTCATATCATAAAAAGATTTTCTGAAAGTTTCCTCTTCTAAAGTAGGAATTTCATGACTCTCCTCATGAGACATACTTGGTGAATGCCTCCTTGAAGCTTGAGGTGAATGTATTGGTCTCCTTCTTGAAAGTTGAGAACTTGGCTCTACAAGTTGCCCTTCTCCTCTTGTGAGCTTCAACCTTGTAAGGATCCGAAAACAAAACACTTGCAAACAATCAAACCTTCAAAAACCTTTGCTCTGATACCAACGTGATCTGAAAATGAAAAAGGTTTTTGCATACAAATTTGCAAGTGGAAAATGTATGTGTCTTGGGCAATTGGATCAAGTTGCAAGCACATGAAAATATTGAGTTTTTACACTTAAAATGAACAACATAAACATACATAAACAAGCATCAAAATAAGCACATAAAACAATAAAATGATAAAGGAGTTCACCCCTCTCTTGGGCTACATCTCCTGGTCCAACTTCCAATGGATCATTTTCATTATATTCTCAAAGTGTTAAAATCAGTGCTTTATAATGCTCATAATGCAAAATAGATAGCTCCAATGGCTCCAGAATGTCCAAAAACCCCTAGTTGGGCTCTTTCTGCACCTGGTTTGGCCAAAAAATGAAGAAAGTACACTTCCTGGAAGTTTTCCCCAATAACCTCATGCCTCTGCTTGCAAAAATGCACACACTGTCGTTCCATTCCGGCCTCTGCGTGCTTCTCCATCCAAAAACCTTGCTCCTGCCACCACACATAGTCGGGTGCAAAATTGTTGCATAGTTAGCAGATTAGGTGCCTTGATTGCCGAAGGTGTTGGTCTTATGGGCCATGTGGCCAGGGTGCTGGGCTAACCGCCCGCACCTGTTGGATAGCCCCTCTACTTGCCGCGCTCTTGGATATATGGTAAATGGTTGTGAGTTCGTGACCAGGGCTGGGGCCAAGCCTCGACCCTTTCCCCCCGCCAAATGAAAACATGTGTAAATTTAAATAGATGTTGGAAGGTATAAGGTTAAGGAACACTAGCAGACAGACTTGTAGTCTGGACCGATCTCTATCCACTCGCCCACCTGGAGGTCAGGGGTTCAACCCTCGCGGAGTCTAAACCCAAAATTTTGCAAGTCGGTGGGGTGCCACGTGGCAGCCCCTGGCTGGGACACGTGGCACCCTATCATTGGTCCACCTCAAACGCACAATCACCACTACCATGCCATGTGTTGACCACCAATTGGTCCATGTCAACCCTTGCTACATCAGCTTCCAAATCACCTGCCACGTCAACTGCATAGTTAGCCCTGCCACGTCAGCTGTACGGTCTGCGCAGTCAACATGTACGGACTCTATGGACTGCATAGTCAACAATTTTGCATGTTTGGGAAAATGAACAAAACACAATATCTCAGCCATACCTACTCTGTTTGAGCCCGTTCAAGTTGCGTTGGGATCGTGAGGATGAGATCTACGCAATGGTACCATTTTTGAGCATTTTTATTTTTGAGCTATTTTTGATCCCTTGGATCAATATAGAAGAGATTAATAGGCGTGACGATGTTTCATTCCTACATGCGAAGGATATTGGTGCATGTCCTTTCATATCCTCTCCTGTGCTTGAGGAATGATATGAGAGGAAATGGATCATGCATTACTTAATGAGGATGAAACATGCCTTAAATTCATAACCCATAGATGCTTAGAGGATTATATGATGGAATCACCACCCATTTTTTTAGAATTCCTTAATTAACCGCGTTGGCTTCATTAGCAGACAAATCAACTTGAGAATTGAATTCTTTGAACACTTGAAAGAATGAGGCCCTATTTAGTCCACAAAACTCCTTGTTGATTCAAGCAATGATCAACGCGAGCTTGTTATATATCAGAATTGATGTCATAGCCATCAATTTTATAATTACACTTGAATATTCAATGACAATTAATGATTTTGTGTTTGAGTTTATTTGCGATGATGAGTTCTTGAAGAAGAGCATAAGCCTTTGCTTGGTTGTTTATGGGAGTTCCTAGACCCTAGGAAAATGTTATTTCCATTTTTCTTCCAGGATATGATATGATCCCATGCACCTGCCACCCCTTAATCATTCCATTTCTTGAACAACATCTAATTACTAGGTTTAGTATTCCTTTGGTTATCGTGTTTGATAGTGCTTCTTATTTTTCTTCTTCACAATTGTTTGAATTCGCTTAAGATAAAGGAATAATTCTTCGTTATTCAGATAATACTATCCACAAGGAAATGGAGTGGTTAAATCAACTAACAAGACTATGATTCATATTATAAATAAGACAATAGTGGAAAACCATAGGAAATGGCATAATGCTTTACCTAATGCCTTGTGGGAAGACAAGATAACACCTCAGGGAGCATTATGTACATCTCCATATTACTTGGTGCATGAGCAAGAAACGAATTTACCACCAAATGTGTTCTTGTCTTCCTTAAAACTTTCCTAGGGTTCTAGAGGTCAACCTTCCTCTACTCTCCAAAACATGATTGATACACTACTCATGTTAGAGGAGAAATGAGAGAAATCTATGGAAAAAATTGTTTCTTACCAACAAATAATGAACTCATGGTTTGATAGGCACAATGTTGGTGATAAGATTTTTTAAACATGTGACTTGGTTTTGAAATGAGATAAATTCAAGGAGTTGAAAGTAAAACTCACATAATTTCAAAATTTGTGGCTTGGCCCTTTTCAAATTGCTGAAAAGATAAGAACTAGCACATATAGGCTACAAAGTTTAGAGGGTGATCTAAATCACCTTCCTGATAATGGCTAGATCCTCAATAAATATTTCACTTGATTGTCTCAAAAGGGAATGTTGTTGTATATACTTAATTCTTAGTTTTATTTAATGCTTTTGAACTTGATTTTAGTTTTGATTTAAATTAGTTAGTGTCCTTTTGATTTTGATGAATTTAGAAATCAACTTTTTGTTTTCCACATTTTGTTTGGAAGGTATGGAGAAATTTCAACATTTAGTGTAAACTTGAGTCTTTCATGGCCATGCCTTACTTTTTTCTTTATGATCAAAAGTAAAGCGAGTTAGTTCTGGTTGAGTTTAAGAGCATAAAGTAGTTCATATTTTCTATTCTGTGAAACTTTGGAAATATTTGATAGTCTATTATTATAGGAACTCGTAAGATCCAATGGAGAATGCTTAATCACATTCATGACTATTTTGGCTGACTTGCGTTAGAATGGGAGTATGACTAAAGGCATTTTTCCTAGGAGGGAAGATCTTAACACCCAAATACTTTACTCATGTCTTTAGAAGTATATATCATCCTCTAAGTTAATTGTTCCACTTTCTTCTCTTCTATAAAAAATAAAATAAAATAAGAGAAGATAAAAACAAGGAAAAAAAGAAAAGAAAAAAGAGTACCATTAAAAGGTTAAACTCTTCACAAAAAAGATGATTTAACCAAAAGTGGAATGTGTTTAATGAGGAAACACATATATCTTTGCCAAGGCTAGGGACGCTTGCTGGTAGCAGAGAAAGATCTATGATTTTGGGGTGGATTTGTTTAGGTTATGAACACTCATGGGCAGTGGAGAGACACCAGAAGAACGATAAAGTAATTTGGGGAATTGAACAAATAAATCCCAAATAGTGATAATACAACTAATAGTTATAATTCTTGTTTTATCTCTAAGTTGTGCTTCAAAGAAATTATTTTTTCATTATCTTTGGGTTATTGACTAAGTACTTCACATCAAAGTAAAGGAGCAAATCTAAAGTTATTTTGAGGACAAAAGTATGAGTGCTTACTTGTTTTCAAGTTTTCTTTAACTTATACTTAACTTGAAATTGAGTTTGGTTTCTAAGCAAAGGCTAAATATGCAATGATTCTAGATTCACCTAGTAAATTGCCATTTGTTGAGACCTCGACACACCCTAAAGTTTTCTAAATTTATAGGTACCACTTTTTCTTTCTCCTTTTGGATTTTCCCTTATGAATTCATACTTTTTTAAAGTTTGATGAAAATTTATTCAAAAACAAGATTTTGTCTTAGTTGAAATTTTGCTTCATAAAAACTTCAAAAAATTTCTAAGTCAAAGTTTCAAGATAGCTTTTAAAACCTTATTGGAGAAAACTTTTCACTTGCATCAAAGTAGAAACTTCACTTTCAACTCTGATGAAAGTTAAAATCCTACTTCGATAGTTTTGACTTATTGGAGGAAGGTTGGAACTTTCACTTTTGTAAAAATGAAATAAATCTCCAATCGTGTCATGGGAACAAAATTTAAAAAGAAACTCTGAAGGCACAACATAAGCAATTATGAAAACCATCCTCTGACGATCGAAACAAAAGTTTGATTTTCACTCCAATGAATGTTAAAAACTTACCCTTATAAAATTTCAAGGTATTCTCCGATCATTCTATTGTGAGAAAAAGTGCGATGCGATTTGAGTTAAAATAAACTTCATACTCCGATAAAATTCAAGATAGACCTCTGGTATAAATAACAAATCAATTCTGATAATGAAGTGATAGGGTTAAAATTTTCAATCGGAGCAAAAAGAAATTTTTGACCTCGAATAAAGTATCGATAAGATTTTGATGGAAGGATAATATTGCACCCGATGAAGTAAATTTTAAACTTTCTTTGACAATCAGAAGAAACAATTGGATTTTAATCAACACATAGTAAAACATGAAGTCCAATAAATGTGTTAAAACTCATCGAAACCTTTTTGAAAGGATAATGCATCAGAGTTGTGTTTGAATTCTTAAAAATGAGATTTTAAATATTTCTCCGATTAAAGCTTTTGTCATTGTTGATCACCATACCTTTTCGATTCACTTTTAAAATTTTCATGGAATGGAAAGTTTTATTTCAACGCTGATTAAAGTGAAAAGTTCACCCGATAGTTGTTGAAACCATATCAGACTGTAGTTAATATTTTTGTATTAGTAGTTAGGATGTCATGTTTGAATGGAGTGGCCATTATGATTCCAAATCTCCAAGTTTATGAATTCATCATGATATAATTTTTAAATCTCACTCTACATAAACAAGACTTATTATACACGTTATTTCCTCATCAAAAATCTTAGTTGCTTTTGAACAATCAGAGTGAGTAGAAAACTTTGATGTTATAACATCCTATGAACAATTTTATAGGTACATTATGGTTATCAGTGCATTCATTGTGGGTGGAATTTAGAGCTTGGTAATTTTAGCTATCAATTTAGATCAACCAGGTAAGTGTATGAAAAACCTTCCTTCTATTTATTTCATTGAAATTTATAGCTTATAGCTAAAATTGAATGAAGATTTAATTTATGTACCATTACAAAGACTCTGTTAATTTTTAAATAAATCATAGATTTGTATCAACAAAGAAATATATAAAGTTAATAATTTCAGTTTTATTATTAATCCAGACAAAATGCCTCCTATGATGTCTTCTTCTAGAACTCCTAAACAATCATAGAAAGGGAAAAAATAGATCACAGAGCTTACCGAACAAATTGACAGTTATATGGAGGTTACCCTTGAGCAATTCAGACCAGTTATTCAATTATCCAAACCAAAAATTGAGCCAATATGTCCCATATTTAAAGACCCCGAAGCTCTGGTCAATGCTCAAATTCCTTTTCCTGGAGGGGGTGAAGTCTATAGAAGATTTAGAGAACAAGACTATCATGATATAATCCACTTAATGAACCCATTATGAGAAACATAAATAATTTTGTGTTTACCAACATTATAAAATCTCTTTTACACACCATCGCTATAAGGACCCCAGTTATGCCTTGTTAAGAGGCTATTGAAAGGGTAATAAATCATATAGACATTAATAATAGGACTATGTTGAATAATGAAGGGAGATGTATAACATATTAGCAACCCTCAGAACTTGAAAAATATTACAGACTTCACCAACCGAAGAAGTATATGATAACTAGTTTTGTTGAGAAATTTCATTAGGAAAATGATATCAAGAAAATAATGGCAAGTTGGTGGGAGGAGGATAAGAGATTTTTTGGAAAACTATTTATGGAGTATACACAATGAGCAATTTAAGAGACCCATGCATCTATGCCATGACACAATTTAATGTGTACACTATATGGATAGCCTGACTACATCCACTTCAAAGATGCATTGGTTCCTATAGTTCACACTATTATTACTACAAAATCAAGTTTCAATTGGGCTGCCATTTTGTCTCATTCCTTGAATAGAGCCATTGAGAGAGCTAGAAAACCAAACTTTGAAACATTCCCCATGTTTTACGTGAATCATATTTACTCGACATAATCTATGCTAGCAACCCTTTTCTATGGTTTAACTGGATTTGGAATATAGTAGAAACTCCAATTCATGTCTATTGCCAAGCTACGTGGAAGAATAGATACAAGATAAATTATGCACAACTTTGTGATTTCTTCATTAGTCCCCTCTATAAATTGATATTTTGCAAAGAGTATCCAAGTATAAGTAGAGAGACAATTGATAAGCATAGGCAATTGGTATTTTCAAGAGGATTTTACATATTTGAGGATTTATGGGGTCATTGCTTGATCCGAAAAGATCTTTTAAAGACCATGGTTAGGTTTTAAAGCACGAGTTCATTAACCATTTAGGAATTGAAGAAAGAGGAAGAATTAATGATATAACATGGCAGCCATAATAATATATGAAGATCTGAAAGTAGGCACAAATAATCAGAAAACAATAATAGCAAAGTTGTTAACGGACTTTGGCAAGATCGCCTACGTCTCAGAGCCTTTGTCTCAGTGGGTGAGGCTTTCTTATTTCTCTTCAAAGCTTCAAAAGTACATCAAAAAAGTGTCAAATGGATTACAAACTGGTATGGATGTGTTCTTCTAGACCTCAAGAACCCAACACAACTGATGACACTGAAAACGGTTGAGCAAAGCTCTCAGAATTGGCCCACAAAGTTCCTCTCCTCAATGGCTTCCCTGCATAAAACTGAATTTGGATTCACAATTATAAAACATTTCTCCTTTTTCTGAACCTTTATAAGGCTGCCAAGAACCTCTGGTTTATATAGATTTGAAGTTGGTAACATCCTCCCAACTTCCTCCCAGGATCTGGCCTAAAAAAGGGCTCCAAATCTCCCAAAAATGACCAAAATCTCCCAAAATCAGGCTGAAATCTCAATAAAAATTATAATATAAAGTTAAAAACCCAAATTTGCACATATGGGCATGCCAACCCCCTTTACCCGGGCCCTTGGTCATATGAGCACTGCCATGTGGCCTCGGGATGAGCGCTCATTGTTGAGCCCCAGTCGTTAGGTCCTGGTTCTATGTGCATAGCCATATGGCCACGCCCTAGCTCCCACACGCCCGCAACTACCCTGTCGTTAGCCCCTGGTCGGACGAGGCTGCCCCCCACCGATCGGGACTTTACCCCAAACCTTGCCAAATGTCAACTTCAAAAATATAATGTGTCGATAATAGAGCAAGCACCACCCTTAGCTCGAATGGTCTGCTTGCTTTCACGAAGATGCTAGTGCCCACAGAGGTCACATGTTTGAATCCTCGGGACGTTATAACAATTTTTTCCCTGACGTTATTGGAAAAATCTGGGGTGCCACGTGGCACCTTTTGATTGGGCCACTTGTCACCTCAGGATTGGTCCATACCAACACAGTCAGCGACACAATCAACGTCCATTCATCCTGCCATGTCATCGTCGTATAGCCCAGTCAGTTGTGACGTTAGCTTCCATACAACCTAATCACCTACCATACAACCACGTGCCTTGCCACGTCACATCCGTACTGCACAGTCACACTGCCACGTCAGCATCCATACGACCCAACCATCGTCTGTACATCCACGTGTCATCCTGTCATTGGGCCAGGTCATGTACGGACTGCCACGTGTATCCGTACAGTGACACGTGTAAAATCAGTACAATGCCAACTCAACCTGAAAATGTTGAATATGAGTGACATGTGTCACCTCCTAGTGATGCCACATCAGCATGATGAAGTCACCTGTCGTATTTCTGACGTCAGCGTTGACTTGATTAGACTTTGACCAGTTGATTTTTTGCATGTTTGGTATTTCGGTCAGAACATGATAACTTTTGCATATGGTGTCCATTTGAGGAAAAAATTATATGGCCGAAATCAATGCGACGAAACAGACGCAACGACGCTGGTTTCATTTGATTACGAGAACTTTGATTTTTAGGCCTTCCTGGATCCATTTTGGATCACACCTTCCCACTGAGACCTTTTGGTCCTCCAAAAGGGTACTAACGAGTCATCAAGTGCGGGATAGGCCACCCCACTTGCTCTCTGTCTTTAAACTCTATCCTGTGCACATGTCTCATCAAGATCAATTGCAAAACAACCATGACAACTGACAACATATTGTTAGCCACTTGTACTCTTTCACATCTTACTTAAGCCACTACCATCCATGTTGAAAACATTAGCAATGATAACATCAGAAATATGACCGCAAATGAGCTAATATGTTTGTAGTACTTGAACGACATTAACTTATCTTAAAGCAAAGTATTACTGAACTTCCATTCTACAATCATCTCATGTTCATGCTTAAGATCAATTGCTTGATTTGATACAATTATAGGTGTGTTTCTTGCATGAGTTGCCTTCCTTAATTGTTCCATTGTTTGAAGAGATTGATTTTCTTTTAAGTGATGAGCATGTACAACATATTCGTTGCCTTCTTTGATTAAGTGATATTGATTTTGTTCCCTGTAGAATATTTCTTTGCGATCATACAAATAAGGACTGCCTAAGACCATTCCACATTCATTGAGTGACACCACATCACACGTTACCTCATCCACAAACTTTGATGAAATTGCAAACTTTAAAGTGCATTTGTTTGTTATGTGCAATTTATGATTGTTGCTTATCCATTTAAGTGAGTAAGGTTTATGATGCATCTTAGTGTTTCATCCCAATTGTTTAACCACTTCCTTTGAAATCAAGTTAGATTGAGATCCACTATCTATCGATGTGTTGAACTTAGTATGCCTCATTATGACCCTTATGTGAAACAATTTACTTCTAGAATCATATCCATCACCAATTTTACCAGTCAAACTAACTGCTGTGATTTTAAACTCATCACCCGAATCTGATTCCAAGTCTGTTGGTCGTGTTGCTGCTGCAGCTGTTTGCCTCCCTTTCCTTTCTTTGAACCACTTCGGTCTCTTCTCAGGATGCAATTGGCATCAATGGTTATCATCATGCCCTTCTTTCTTGCAATGCTTGCAAGAGAGCTTCTCGTCCCTTCTTGTCACTAAATTTGCTTTCTTGCCATTCCCCTTCCTTTTGTCCTCTTTTCTTGAAGACGATTCCCCTGATACACCAACTCTTGTTTTCCCTACCTCAATGTATGTTGCTTGAACATAAACCTCATCAACATTAGTAGGTCCAAACATAAATACAGTGTTACGAATGTGTGCATGTAAACCTCTTATATACTTCATAAGAGTTTCTTGGGTATGTAATAGAATGCTTAACATTAATGCCATTTTACGAAATTCATCTGTGTATTCTTGCACCGTTTGTCCCTTTCTTAGTTTAAGATCTTGCCATTCAATTAAAGCCTTCTTTGTATAACCCAAAAGATAAAATTGCTTTTTAAGTGCACAAACAAAAACTTTGCATGATGGAAATACGTTACCCACTTGTTGCGTGCCATTTTGCAACTTGCTTTGCCACCAGATGAGTGCTGTGCCCACAAGTCGAAGCGATGCCAATTTGATTTGAGTTGCCTCATCTTTGATTTGTTGCACACTGCAATAAACTTCCATATGTTTGACCCAGTTATAAAGCCTCTCTGCATTGACTTCACCATCATACATGGGTAATTCAAACTTCACATCAAGCTTAAGTAAAGGCATATCATGTTTATGTTTATGGAAATGTTTTCTTGCGGTGGATTTGGAACTTGTACTTGAAGAAGAAGAAGTTAATGGAGAAGAAAGAGGTGAAGGAGGAGGTTTAGGAGGATCCTTTCCTTCTTCACTTTTGGCCTTTGAAGATTCACCTAGAATCGGTCTCTTCCACTCCAAGTAATCGTCATATAAAACCTTTACCATCTCTGACATGGCGAAGAAGGTCTTTCAAAACTCTATCTCTTCATGAGAAAGTCCCTCTTTTGATGCCATCTTCTCACTTTGAGAAGTTATCTTTCTCGATCCAATCTCAGTATTCTCTTCAAAAATCTCACCTTCACCACGATTCAACTTTTCCCTGGTAATCATGCAAACTTAAAAAACCAACCGTCAACCTGCTCTGATATCACTTGATCAGAAAAGATCTTTTAAAGACTATGGTTAAGTTTTAAAGCATGAGTTCATTAATCATTTAGGAATTGAAGAAAGAGGAAGAATTAATGATTCAACATGTCAGCCATAATAAGATATGCAGATATGAAATTAAGCACAAAGAATCAACAAACCACAATAGCAAAGTTGTTAATGGAGTTCGACAAGATCGCCTATGTCTCCAGGCCTTTGTCTCAGTGGGTGAGGCTTTCTTATTTCTCTTCAAAGCTTCAAAAGTACATCAAAAAAGTGTCAAATGGATTAAAAATTGGTCTGGCTATGTTCTTCCATACCTCAAGAACCCAACACAACTGACGACACTGAAAATAGTTGAGCGAAGCTCCCAGAATTGGCCCGCAAAGTTCCTCTCCTCAATGGCTTGCGTACATAAAATTGACTTTGGCTTCACAATTATACTACATTTCTCCTCTTCTAAACCTTTCTAAGGCTTCCAAGAACCTCTGGTTTATATAGATTTGAAGTTGGTAACATCCTCTCAACTTCCTCCCAAGATCTGGCCTAAAAAAGGGCTCCAGATCTCCTAAAAATGACCAAAATCAGGCTGAAATCTCAATAAAAATTATAATATAAAGTAAAAAACCCAAATTTTCACATATGGGCACGCCAACCCCCTTTACCCGGGCCCCTAGTCATATGAGCGCTGCCATGTGGCCTCGAGATGGGCCCTAATTGTTGAGCCCTGGTCGTTAGGTCCTAGTTCTATGTGCATGGCCATATGGTCGCGCCCTGGCTCCCATGTGCCCGCAACTACCCTGTCGTTAGCCCCTGGTCGGATGGGGCTAGCCCCCACCGACCGGGGCTTTACTCCAAACCTTGCCAAATGTCAACTTCAAAAATATAATGTGTCGATTATAGAGTAAGCACCACCCTTAGCCCGAATGGTCTGCCCGCTTCATGAAGACGCTAGCACCCACGAAGGTCATGGGTTCGAATCCTGAGGACGTTATAACAATTTTTGACCTAGCCGTTATTGGAAAAATCCAGGGTGCCACGTGGAACCTTCTGATTGGGCCATGTGTCACCTCGGGATTGGTCCGTACTAGCATAGTCAACGTTCAGTCATCCTGCCATGTCAATGTCTTACAGCCCAGTCATCTTCCGTACAACCCTGTCACCTGCCACGTCATCTACTGTACATCCACGTGTCTTGCCACGTTACGTTCGTACTGCATAGTCACCCTGTCACGTCAGCATTTGTATGACCCAACTGTCATCCGTACAACCACGTGTCAGCCTGTCATTGGGCCACGTCATGTACAGACTGCCACATGTCATCCGTACAGTGACATGTGTCAAATCCGTACAGTGCCACTTAGCCTGAAAATGCCGAATATGAGTGACACTTGTCACCTCCTGGTGATTCCATGTTAGCATGATGATGTCATCATGACATCATGCTGACATCACCTGTCATATTGCTGATGTCAGCGTTGACTTGACTGTTGACTTTGACCAATTGACTTTTTGCTTGTTTGGGATTTCGGTCAGAACGCGATAACTTTCGCATACGGTGTCTATTTGAGGAAAAAATTATATGGTCGGAATCAGCGCGGCGAGACAGACACAATGGCACTGGTTTTGTATGATTACGAGAACTTTGATTTTTAGGCCTTCCTAGATCCATTTTGGATCATTGCTCCCCCTCACTTATTACCCAAATATGTACCTACTAGGCTAATTTTTAGGGAAATTACTTACCAAACCATTCTAAATGGTTTTAATGTATCATTGGCCAAAGACTTTAGAAAGAAAACTTTATTCCCTATAACATGTATTTTGGGCACTATGGGCTAATGAACTCTAAACAAGCGAGATATAAGTCTAATTCAATGTTGGAGTACATGTTTCCATCGGGGCAATTCTAAAGGAATGATCCTCTAGGACTAGTTGCCAAACACAATGTTGTTGTTTCATGAACTTGGCCCTATGTTAATGGAGAGTGGGATCATGAAGTGCCATATTAAAATTCAACTAAATGGGAGGAAGTGCTCATGATATTGAAGTCAAAAGATTTTACTCCCACTCATAGCATGACCTTTGATGAGTAGATGGAGAGAATCAAGCAAAAATTGGTTGAGGCTGAGAGGTTGGTGAAGAAAGAAGACGAAGATAGGAGCAAAGATGAAGAATCATAAGCAAGGAGAGAAGAGGAGTAGAGAATTAGAGAAGAGGTTAAAAGGGATATGAGGGTGGAATAACAAAGATGTAAGGGAGAAGTTGAGAAGGTAAGATTGGAGGTTGAGGAAAGAGAGAGATTAGCAGCTGTACTGAAGAATAAATCAGAAGAAGAGAAAGATAAACAAGAGAGAAAATATAAAATGGAAAAATATCAGGAAGAAGCTGCAAGAGACATAGAATATAACCGAGGACAACGACATATAGGTGAACCATATGAACAATGAACACACAAGCTAGGCCACCTCTAGGTAGTTTCATTAATATAACCATGGAGGATTTAGTTATTCCTAAAAATGGCACAACAAAAGGGAAGAAATTCACATATAAAAAAGCATAGATGGAGCAAATAACTACACCTGATAGCTTGGATAACACTTTATCCCGGGGAGATCAAAATATATGAGACCCGAATGAGGAAGTGACATATTCATAATTAATAACATAAAATAAGTGAAGACAAATGATTGTTAAGTAGACACATAGGATGAGAAGAATAGATTTGGACAATATAGTCATCTACATAATAGAGGAACAAGTGATTGATACTAAGAAAGTCAGGTTGATTGGATTTCTCTCTTTAGAGTTAGACATCACTCATGCTACCCTCGATAAGGCAAAGTCATAAGTAGATGATGTGCATAATTTAGAAAACAAGATTACTTTATTAGAAAATTAGGTCAGCTATTACAAGCTTGCACAAGATTTAGTTTTAATTTTTGGAGATCATGTTTTAGAAGAGGGCCTTGTTAATGTACAAATTAAAATTTATTTCTTTACCAAATCATTTTGACTTAAAGAGTTCAGTTTACAGCTGTTAGTTTTGTATAAGAAAAAATGATTTGGAAAGAAAAACAAGGTAAAACACATGATCAAATGAAATTTATTAAGGAAATTTAGAAGAAAATAGGTCACGAAGATCATAATATAAGGTTGCTAAGTAGGGTCAAGGTGTATGAAATTGAACATGACACACGATCTTGTAACATGGTGGCACACAAAGCCCAAAAGCATGTGGAAGTGGAAAAGGAATAGATGGATTGTATAAAGATATTACATTTTATAGGAGACACTGTAGTATACCTAGGGAGGTAATATGGGGTACCTAGGGAGGTAATATGGGGTACCTAGGGAGGTACCCAATGGGAGTGTGGTTATGTATTATAAGTGGAAGTAATTCAATGTAAGGTGGACTAGGTCCACTATATTAAATAATGCCCACTATGGTTGTTAGATATAATAAATGTGAGATGGATTTCTAGAAGGTTCCTAGGAGATAGAGAGTGCTATATAAAGAAGTGTAAGCAATGTATTGAGGCATAGTGAAGAATATTGTTATTGTACAAGCAAGGATTGCTTGAGGAGTTTTATCCTTCCATAAGGATTAATATATGGTGTTACTTTACCTCAAGGGTTTTCTCTACATTCTTTTGTTCATTGTTATGGTGAATGATTTGGGGTTAATGTATTCAAAGATCTTTGGTACTTAACAATTGGTATCATAGCACTTTCCTTGGACAAAGAGAGGGATACATTTTTGGCTCTTTTTGCAGATTTTTCTAGGGAAAAAAGATGGCGGTGCAATTTAGGTTCAGATCTAAAATTTTCTAAGCATAAATTGGAAAAAACAAATTGGATATTTGAATTTCTCTCGGAAAAATACCGAATTAAAAAAAAAAAGCATTAGCCAAAACAAAGTCCAGGAAGTAAAGTTATGAACATTTTAAACTCGACCATTTTTCATGGTTTTTCCAGAAAAAGCTACGCGATTTGCACAATAAGTTATTTTTAAGCTTTAGTTTTTGTTGAAGATTTATTCCAAACAAGATGCTTTTTATTGG
>JASDQU010500336.1:55110-69309 GCA_032191745.1 Picea mariana
ATAGTACACTCATCACTTCAATTTATTATTTAAATAATTTCTTCTTTGCAACCACTTTGACTACTTTGACCTTTTGGGGCTTCTAGATGATTCATGAGGGTTCTCCAACTTCACATGGCCATAAATCTCTAACCGTGAGGAGTTATGTGACGTTCCACATACCACCGGAAAATGCATGACATGTGTTATCCATCTAGAATAGTATTACCTACAAATATATCAAAACTCATACCGTTATCCATCAAACAAACTTGGGTCCATTACCCAAACCATTGTGCTACCGAAATTCGCTACCAAACTTTCTTTAAGGGTTGACATCAATGGAAACCAACCCAATTAATCAACAGAAAAGTCATGCTATCTATGAGTCTCAGCCCCATAATTTCATTGTTACTCTGGGAGGTCACCTTTACAGGGTACTAGAGGTAGCTCTGACTATTGCCACTTCATTGATCTTGGAAAAACAATGCCACAAAGTAATATTTCAGAGCATAAAGTTTTCCCTCTTCACGATCCAGTCAGATGGTGAACTTGAGGTCACTGTGTAATGAACCAAAATACTTAAATTATCATAATAGAACATAAGTAAACACTGTGTACATAATGTCAACGTGGAGCACAACTTCAATATGGATAAGTTACACAATAACTCCTTAAAGAATAGGGGAACCCCCTCCAAATAACCAAATACCATTCATACTTTACAATTCCCTTCCCCAATAATGAATACATGATCTCTTATATATAGCTATTCACACTTGCACATGAGGCCCCTTTATCATTAGGCCGACCCTATTACATATGTATTTAGACATTACATGTACATTTAAGCCCATATATTCCCCCCACTTGGGGTCATGTCACATACATTTAGCCATCTTTATGCCCCCCTTGGGTCATAACATAATACCCTCCTTCAAAAAGCTTTGTCCTCAAACCTTTTCATTCAAAGGCTTCACATGTGATGAAACCAAGTAATATGATTTCTTATGTTCCCACTTTCTTCATTCCATTGTTGATGATATATCCATCCAAAATAATTTCTTTTCGGTCTTAATCCTTGGTGTCTAGTTGTTGCATAATTTTCTTTTCTTTGATTCCATGTATTTTTGTTGAAGCTTCTCCAATTTGTAGTGGTTGTTGGTCTCTGATAATATCTTGTTGAAGAGTAGTTTGTTGATGCCTTGTTCCATGAATATTGACAAGTATTCCATCTTCTTCCTTCATTATGTTGATATCCTCCTTCTTGTCTTCCTTGAAATGTTTCTTGGTAATGAGGGTGTTGATACAGTTTCACATTTGACGGTTTTTCTTCACTCTTCACATGTATTTCAACTATCTTCTTTTAAGAGACAATGGCATCCTCGGTTATCTTTTCTTGGTACTTGATTACTCCATCCTTGGAGACAATACCATCATATTTGGCATGTACATCCTCTAGATGGAGTTCAACTTCTTCAAGTATCTTTTGTTGACCTTCTTGAATCTTATCTTCTTTCTCCTTTTGAATCTGCAAGGCGACCCCATCTATCAAATTATGACACCCTTCTTCAATTCTGGCTTGCATTTTTGAATTCACCCCATCCATATTTAAGGATTCCTCAACCTTCTTGCCAATTTCCTTTTGCAACCTTTTGGTAGATTCTTCATCCAAGATCCTTTTTTCTTCTTTATTTTGACAATTCTTCTTTTATTCTTTCAATCTCTGAACCTCATCCAATATTTTTTTTATTATGGCTCTGTAATTTACATATCTCTTCATCTTTATTTTTCAAATCTTCCCTTGATTCATCTTTTTCCCAATTGTCTTTGCTAGTCTTTTCTTGCTTTAGGTTCTTAACCTCCTTAATGAGTGATTCATTAAAGGATATTGTCTTAGATATTTCCTCACCCTTGTTCTTAATCTCTTCCTTTGCTTCTTTTAATTCCTCTTGAATTATATACATTTCCTCCTTTTTTTTTTTTTAATCCCTAATCCATTTATTTGAGAAGATTTTTTCAAATTCTTCCCATGTGGAGTGGAGTCTAATATCTTCATCAAGGCTTCTCCACCACATATGAGCTCCACCCCAAAAATAAAAATATGTCCCACAAGGACTTATACCAATCCTCATACAATATTCCTTTACCATCCTCAACCATTCCATGGGATTGATTTCATCTTTATCTTCATCTCCACTAAAGTTAGGTATTGTCATTGATTCTTAATTGAGGTCTAACCCTAATCCTTGACTTCCAACCTCAGTATACTAATGAAAAATGTCTCAAATAGTTATAATCCTTGTTCCAATATAATATTATAGGTTTTATCTTTCCAACGGATTTTGAATCAGCTCAATCAGACATTCCAATAAAAAATTATGATAGTTTTAAGTCAACATACCTTGGAAACCCTGATTTGGAGTCTGTCCTCTTGATCGACCTTACTTCTGATGTATCTCTACAATTTCAGCCCTTCTAAGTCTGAAATTGTGAACTGTAGTACTATGAAATTTCTACTTTGCAATGCCACAGGTCTGACCAAAATTGGATTTGCCAAGTGGAAGGTATGGTAACTTCCCCACACCTTGCTGATGTCTGGCCTTTTCAGGAAAGCGCGCTTGTACAGTGTTCCCCACGCAAAATAATTGGTATAAAATTATAAAAATGGTATCCAAAATACTAAATACTATCCCCAGTCATATGAAACTAGTCTCACTCAATTTGGATCCTTTATGAATAATTTATGACTGTTTTACCCAGAACACCTGTTTGGAACTAGTCAATAGGACTAGTCAGATACCCTATCTTCCACAGAGTGTATATACAAAAGTAAAATGATCCAAAAGATGAAATTCATACCACATGTACTGCAATAAGTCTTGTAAATATTCTCCAAGTTTCACCTTCTGAAAATGCTCCAAGAAAAGGTGATAGCGAAAATTAAAAAAAAGGACTATATTGAGGAGGAAAACCCTAGGATTGATGCTCTGATACCAAATGTAATGACCCAAATGCTTAAATTATCATAATAGAATAGAAGTACACACCATGTACAAAATTTCAACATGGATCACAACTCCAATATAGATAAGTTACACAATAACTCCTTAAAGAATAGGGGAACCCCCTCCAAATAACCACATACCATTTAAACTTTACAATTCCCTTCCCCAATAATGAATACATTATCTCTTATATATAGCTATTCACACTTGCACATGAGGCCCCTTTATCACTAGGATGACCCTATTACATATGTATTTACACATTAAATGTACATTTAGGCCCATATATGTCCCCCCTTGGGGTCATATCATATACATTTAGCCATATATATGCCCCCCTTGGGTCATAACACACTGCGACCACTACATACTCGACCCAAGACATTTCTATCCAACATAAACATGTCAATGAGATTGTAGAGGATCATGAAGAGAATGAGAGTCTTCTACATGTTCAACGTAGATTTATTGGCCACGACCTGTTCCAGGTGTGCTTGGGGTTCCAACCATTAGCCCCCATTGATATAACTCTTCTTGCTGCATCTTCACCAGCAGAGTCCTCCCACACTCAGACCAATGCAGATCGTGTAGCCAAATATATTGAACAGATCCAACACCTCCAACAGGTTCATGACATCCTTCCACGGCAAAGTACAAGCATGACATCTACTTCAACAAGGCAAGCGACTCACCAAGGTTCAAATTCAATAGAATTTTCCCCATCTCCAGAGGGAACTTGAAACAATGGGGACCATTACTTCCTAAGGGGGGAGGAATGGTCCAGGTGGATATCGATGGCCAACCACGTTTTCCATTGAATCAACATTTCGAGCCTATGGTTTTGATAAACCATGATATTCACCCTTTTGATGGGGAATGGAATGTAATAACATCTTCATTTGTTAATTACAAACATCGTGTAATTATTTCCTAGTGGTCTTATGTACATGCCTACAACATAGCGTTAATGCACCGTATCCCATTAGAACTCCCCAGTTAATTGTGCTTGGGCTAGAGTAGTACTGGGATGGGTGACAACCTGAGAAGTCATAGTGTTTTACATGCCTATGACATTTTATAAACTTAGATTAATTTATCCCACATGCATCATGGGAATTGTTCTCCTCTCACTCTCTCATATATAATTGAGGTGAAGGAGGACCTTTAAGCATGCAATGGAGTGTGATGTAAATCTTGTTGTGAATGAAGCGTAACCAACATCTCTTTCTATTCAGAGATAAGCTACCCTATTCTGCCAGTCTACATTGTTTTTCTGTCTTATTCATTAATAGAACTTGGGTTTCACTATATTACTGTGTTTCTTGTAATATCTTCATGTATTTCCTTGTTATATCTTTGCTATATTTCTGTCTTCATGTCATTCTCAAAACAATCCAGATCATGGTGGCTACAAATATTTGTAATAGTAGGTTGGTGCCTACAAATAATTATAAAGAGAACTTTCGTTGTTTTCTCCCAAAAGGGTTTCCACGTAAATCTCACGGGGAATTCACTTAGTGAACCCATGACATAGCATACTTGTTCACAGGATATTAAAAAATGCCCCTAATTTCACTAGATATTGAAAAATACCTCCCAAATTCCTTTTTTTTACCCCCTTCCAATACATCTTTCCAAAAACAAAAACCTTTTTTACTAGATATTCCATATATTTTTCTAGATACCCCTTCTTATACCCCACAATACCTATAAACCACCCCATACCCTATATCCCCCCCCAATACCTACAATATATTGAACTTGTTTTTTATAATTTAAAAACCCCCTTTATTAAATGAACGTGATAAGATATTGATCAACATGGTGAAGCCCCCGTGGTAAATCTTGTGTTCCATGTTCTGCAGTTAATAGATCTCATATGTGATTATTTTCTTATGGTTGATGAATATTTGAAAAAGTAAAAAATTGTTTTATAATAATTCACCCCCCTATCGGTATAAGTGTTTGTTCAACAATTGGTATCAGAGTGATTTCCTTAGGGAACACTATAACCACTGGAAGGTAGATCTCGGGAGCACACATGGATAGTTAAGAAGGTTTCTCCACAAATAGGGCTCTATTGTTTGACAAAACAAACTATGTCTTTTGGAGCATAAGGATGCGAACCTATTTAATGGCTCTTGGTTTTGATATTTGGAAATCAATAGTGACTGGTTATATAGCCCCAACAACTCCACCAACAGATGTGACTGGGAAGAAGCCTAGTGAAAAGAATGCAAAAGCCATGAATTCCATCTTGTGTGGTATATCAAAATATCAGTTTGTCAAGGTGATGCATTATGAATCGGAAAAATAAATTTGGGACAAGCTTAAAAATATCTATGAAGGCGATGACAAGGTGAAGAAGGAAAAACTCCATACTCATAGAAGACAATTTAAGAGCATGGAAATGAAAGACAAAGAAAATGTTGTAGCATATCTTCTCCGTGTGGATGAAATTGTCAACATCATCAAAGGACTCAGTGAAAAGGTCAAAGAACCAATGATTGTATAAAAGGTCTTAAGGTCAATTCCCTTAAGATTTGATGCTAAATTTTCCACCATTAAAGAAATGAAGGATCTTGATTCAATAATAATGGATGAATTGTATGGGTTCCTCAGAGAGTATGAAATGAGGACAGAGAAAAAAACCATCAAAGAGAGAAGCAACCTTCAAAACTTAAAAGAAGACAAAGAACAAAGAGCACGAATAAAGTGATTGTTCCATCTGTGAATCAGACACAGAGGAAGCACATTTTGTGAGAAAACTCAAAAAGGGATATGGAAAATATAAAGGTAAGCTGCCCTTTAAATGCTTCAATTGTGGAAAAGTAGGACATTTTGCCGCTAAGTCTCCATATGCAAAGGATGAAAGTAGTGATGATGAAGAAGACCATAATGTAAATAAAGGGAGCAAACGCCATCAATACAAAAATAACCACAAACAAGACAAGTATGAAAATAAGAAGAACTCTTATAAGCAAAAGAAGAATCTCTACTCAAAAGGGGTCAGTGACTCATTTGAAGAAAGTAATGAAAGCGATTTCTATAGTGATAGAGAAGAAACTCTCTTTATGGCAATCAAAAGAAATATTGATGAATACAAAGGGATAGAAACAATGGACTCAGAAGAAGAGAAAAGTGACGAAATAAATGGGGAAGTGGATCTTGAAGAAGAACTCATGTGTGCCTTAAGCGCAATAAAGAAGCTCAGGAAAAAAAAATTTAAACAAAAGGAGCAACTGAAAAAATATGAAGAAGAGGATCATGATTTAAAAGCCAAAATGTCTGAAATCCTTGAAGAAACATAAAATAATATCATGAACTTAAAGTTTCAATTAGAAAAAGCAAGAAGGATGGAAGAAGTGGTGAGAATCTAGCTGAAGAAAAAAGGAAGAAAATTGTGAAGAGTTAGAATATGAAATTGTTTACTTAAGAAAGGAATTGGAGAAAACAACTATTAAGTTGAACATAAGCTTAAATTTTGAAAAGAGTAGTGAAATGTTAGATGATATCATCAATTGTTAAAGGTCTCCATTCATTAAGATTGCTCTTGGATATGATGTTATTGTTGCCTCGCTACCTACACCATGCCTTGCTACAACTAGGGAAGTTCTATTTGTTGCAGAAGGAGTTTAGACTGGTTTTCCAGAAGAACAACCTACTGTTGATTGTGCCAAACAAATTGATCAACTACCTATTCCTCACATGCCATAATTTGAGCATGTTGTTAGAGTTGACATTATTGCTGATATGTTGAGTTGTTCTACTCATGTAAGTGAACCTGAACCTAAGCATACTTCCTCTGATCAACCGACACAAAATTTGTTCCCTATAATCTTCCTCACCATAAAAATTGCAGGAATGCCAATCATGCTTTCATATCTTTGTAGAAGATATGTGAAAGACAAAATTGTGGATCGGTACCGACTGCCAAGATACATTGTGGTTGGATTGATGGATTGTTGTGGAATCATTTGACTAGATGTTTGAGGACTTCATATCGTTGTGTATCATGGGTTGTATAGTCGTGCGATGTTCCTCTTACTTACTGATGATTGGCTTGGAAGTTTCAACTAAGGATAGACTTGAAATAATAGTCGACTGGAGTTTCGATTGAGTATTTGGCGATTGAGTTTCGACTGGGCTGTCTGTTGATTGGAATTTTTGATGAGAACTATTGCTATTACTTATTGATCCCTCAAGGGGGTGTTGATGCGAAGAATGGAAAGTCCTCACTCAATAATTTTCGAATATTACTAGACTAAGGTAAGATAGGTGAGAATGTTACCTTGGGTTTATAGCCTATGCAAAAATATCAATCAACTCTCAAGAAATATGTTCTTGGACTTGATGCTACTATATAGTTATGCGTTTCTACTAAAAAAATGTTTTTTTTTTTTAATATATAAATGTTTGAAAAAGATCAAAATGAATGAAATAAAGAATAGAACAATATGAAATCAGAAATACAAGTCTTAATTGAGAATAACCAGATTTTATTAGTAAAATTCTTTCCGAGTTACAACCAAAATGCCTCTTTTTAAACCCCGGTGAAGGTGAGAACTAAGATCAGACTTAGAAGTCTAAGATGGAATTAAAACATCATACAAAGACAACTGGTGTATGAAATAAAATGACCAAGACTTAATACACTGGATCAACCAAGTCACAAGTCCACCAAGTCTTGAATCTGCAAAATAATCTTAATCAGAGTTGAGAATTAATTCAAATATTCTAATAAAACTGCACATATTACCAAGAGAAATGAATGACCTTATGAAGCATGTCAAATATTAGTGCTTCTTAGTCCTTTCTTCTTTGCCACCTTTAGAAAGATCCTGCTGTCAACAAGAGGATTTATCCCATTTAAGAAACTCAGAAAATGGAAGAATGAAATTTACAAATCTCAATATGAAACAAGAACAAACCTTTTTTTTTTAACATAAGCGGGTATGGAGCTTTATTTAGAATATGGCAGAGAGGGCTGCCGAACCCTTACATATCTTCTTAGAGCTATTGCTCTGTATCACAATTTCCAGCCAGAATTCTTTTACCATCTACAATAGAGTTTACTCCTAGAAATGCCATACATCTAGACACAGACTGCTTATGTCTAACTAAAATTCTGGGCTGGGGCTCCTGACAAAATTGAAATCGCTGCTGCGCCCTTAGCATTTTCCTTTGTTTCCAGTACTGGTGGCCACTTCTACAGATGCTTCTGAGATCTTGCTGAATGCTGTGGTTAACTCCTCCACTTTCTGCTCCAGGTTGCATAGGCGCTTCCCTAAATCTCCCATGAGGTTGGCTGCATCTTTCAAGCCAGCGTGAATTTCATCTGAGAGTTCGTCTTTGAGGTCCTCCATCTCAAACTTCAGATTGTCCCACTTTTGCTGATTGGTGGATGCCCTGATGCTTTCCAGTTCGGCTTTGATCAAGTCTATTCGTTCTTTTGGCGTGAGGGGGGTTTTTGAGCCCGAATCCATGACTGCTATGCTCAAAACGTTTCTGCTCCTTGCTTCCTGCGACCTGCTCATCCGTCTTCTTGGCTGGTGTGATGGTGGGCGAGGGTCATTTAATAGCAAGTCCTCCTATCCCTGTTCATGTTTTTCACGGGTGGAATAGGAATCCATATCTCCATGCTTAGATCTTGTCCGTCCGACTAGGGGAATGGATTGCCGTCCTTCCTGACTGAAGCCAGATCGATTTGAAAGAACTCGCCTAAGCAACCACTGCATTTTAGGGAATCGGATGATGGAAGATTGCCCCATTGATTTTCAGCTGTCCTTTGTTTTGCAGAGATCCTAGATTCGCCTCTTTATCCACGTCTCCATTCAACGTCCTGAGCACATGATATACTTTGTACTCTTCTAGCTGTTCCAAGAGGATGAATATATTTTTGTGTAACTGAGCCAACCTCATATCCTTTGGCGGATTATTGAGGTTAATGGCGTCCACTACTTGTTTAGAATCCCCCACAATATTGAATTTGTTGATGCCCAGCTTGAGAAATTGATTTATCCCTTTCCAGAGTGCTAAGAATTCGGCCTGGTTGTTAGAAGCAAAACCAAGACCCCAGGCAAAGGATAATTTAATTGAGCCATTAGGTTCGAGAAGAATTCCTCCTCCCCCTGCCCTGCCAGGGTTGCCTTTCGAGGCTCCATCAAATAGGAGCCACCAATCATCCAGAGTCGACCTCCACTTCAGGAATTCTTGTTCCGGCAGACGAATTTCCTAATTTCTGATTTTGGAAGGAGTGGACTGAGTGTAATTCTGGTGAGCTGGTTTAAAATACTTGAGCCAGCTCTCTTCTTCCTCAGTTATCAGGGCAGAATTATGGATGGAAGGCTTCGCGTTTATGGCTTCTGAAATCATGGTTTGGACTTTAATGGCCACCTGGGCTGGCAATCGTCTTTCCTCTTTAAAAATTCTATTGTTTCGCTCTAGCCATATCTTCCAACAGGCGAATTTTGGTATCCACATCCATATAGTTTTAAGTAGGTGCTTTTTTTTTAAGTCAAATGGAGAAAGGGACAACCAACAGTTAAATAGCTCCTTACTCTCAGTTGGAAGCTTAGAAGCTATTGATCCCACAAGGAGCTCCCAGACTTCTTTGGAAAATTCACAGTTGTAAAGGAGATGAGCAATAGTTTCTTCTGAATGCATGCACAGGGGGCAGCGAGAGGGCCCTTCCCAGCCTCTTCTCTTCAAATTATCGAAGGTTAGGATGCTGTTATGCATAATAGTCCAGGCAAAGAGGTCGACCTTGGGGATAGAGGGAAAGTTCCAAAGGCCTTTCCACGGCCCAGGATTGGGAGGAACCCAAGGGACACCAGAGACTATCTTATAACCAACAGCTGCAGTATAAACCCCTGAGCTTGTTCCCCATCCTCTTTTGTCTATGCATCCAACACTTAAAGGCGATTTTCCTTGAAGTAAATCCAGCAGGGTAGACGCTTCCTCATTGAGTTCATCTGGGTAGCTGCCTAGATTCCAGTCTTTCCAGGTTCTCTTGGCATCATTTTCCCATCGAGATATGTCCCAAAGCGTTCTACAGTTTTTATGCAACAACCACTCCTTGATATTCTCTATTTCTCTTAGGTCTGAGAGGGCCAGATCTCCAAGAATGGAGTCATCCAAAATACTGATCTTTGACCCATTCCCCGGGATCCAGGTTAGATGAGTCTTGAAGAAGGGCGTGGCTCTTTGGCATAAGAGGAAGATAGGCGAACCTATTCTCGTTTTAATGGGCTTCTCCAAGCATCTGTCCCGGCTTCCTGAGAAACATTTTTTCCTAAGTACTTGCTTGCTCCAGGATCTCTTTCCTGTTATCATGTTCCAGAGCATCTTTCCTCCCATGGCTATATTGTGGGCAGCCACATCTCTGATACTCAGTCCTCCTTCCATCTTTGGTTTCTTAACTTTATCCCACTTGACTAAATGGAACTTTCTTTCACAGTTCTTACCTCCCTCCCAAAAAAATTTCCTAAGCAGCTCATCTATTTTATTAGAGATTGTCTTGGGGGCGAGAAGGACTGAGCACTGGTAGATTGGAAGACTAGTTATGACTGAATTCATTAGTACCAACTTACCTGCTTTATTGAGCCAATTTACTCCCCAAGCTTGGATTTTAAACTTGAGTTTGTCTACCATGGGCATCCAGTGAGCTACTTTAGAGGCTATCTTGAAAATTGGAATTCCAAGGTAAATGAATTTATCCTAGACTGTGATTCCTTCCATTTCTAAAACCCGACTTAACTACAGCATATCTCTGGGATTACAGTTCCAGCCATAAATCGTGCTTTTGTGGTAATTAATCTCGCTGCCGGAGCAAGTTTTGTATATATCTAGCTCTGTTTTGAGGTTCCTTGCTGTCTCAAGAGTGGCCGCCCCCAATAGAAGTGTGTCGTCGGCGAATTGAGTGTGGCTGACTTCCTTAACTGAGGGAGCTGCTTTGATGCCCGAGAAGGCTCTGTTATGAAGAGCACTTTGCAACTGAAAGCTGAGAACTGAAGCTTGAATAACATATAGCATAGGGGAAAGGGGACACCCTTGCCTCAAGCCTCGGGAGGCTTGAAAAAACTTGGCTGGGCGTCCACTTATCAATGGAGCGATCTAGGGAGCTTTGATGCAAGCCTTCACCCAATTAATGAATTGTTGATTGAACCCAAATCTCTGCATAACTGCAAACAGGAAGTCATGCCTTACACGATCAAAAGCATTGGCTAAATCGAGCTTAACTGCCATACCTTTTTCCTTTTTTTTGCAACTGGAGTGGATAGCTTCTTGGACAAGGATGATATTGTCTAAAATTTGCCTTCCTTGAACAAAACGTCCTTGATTTTCCGGGATCGGTCTTGGCAGGATTTTTTTAAGCCTATTTGCGATTATTTTGGTGATGATTTTATATCCTGTGTTGCATAGGGAAATCGGTCTAAATCTGGCAAAAATTTTCGCTCCTTTTTCTTTTGGAATTAGAGATAAGAAGGCTGAATTTGTACCGCCACCGAGTTTATTGCAGACCTGCGATCTCATGACCATTTTACTTAAATCTTTTTTGATGGTATCCCAGCGTTGGGTGAAGAAACGGGGGGTAAACCCATCCGGTCCTGGTGCCTTATCAGGGTTCATTCTGAAGACTGTTTTCTTGATTTCTTTCATGCTGATAGGTCTGTTCAGAATTCTGTTGTCCTCTTCTGTAACCAGATTTGGAATTTCTGAGAGCGGGTAAGAGTTCAACTCCAAATCCTCTTGTTCGGGGGCTGAGTAAAGATCTTTGAAGTAGGAATGAGCTGCATCTTTGATATCTTCAGGATCCGTGTAGATTTGGCCTTGCCAATGGATTTCGCTAATATGATTATAGTTATTTCTTGCTTGGGTTTATTTATGAAAGAAGGAGGTATTTCTATCTCCTTCTTGGAGCCATAGTGCCCTCGATTTAATTCTCCAGTAATTTTCTTCTTCTCTGCAAATTTTGTGGTACTTCCTTTGCATCTCAGATTCTTGATTAAGGAGTTCCTGGGAAATTTGAACTTCTTCCATGATTGCTTGGTGCCTTTCCAAATTTTCCTGAATTTTTTTCTTTTCCTCCAAGGGGGTTCCGAGGTGTTTGGCCCAGAGTTTTAGGTTCAATTTGAGGAATCTAAGTTTCTCTTCCCATACAAAGAAAGGGGATCCCGAGATGGAGAGATTCAAGGAGCGGAGGACTAGAGAATGGAAGTTTTCATGGTGCGCCCAAGAGGGGCAGAACCTGAAGGGGAGAGGACCTATAGATGAAGGGGGGACGAGAGACATGGATACAGGTTTATGGTCGGAAGTGGAATGGGGCAGAACTTTGGAGGTGGCTAACAGTCCAAGAGAGAGGAAGGAGGACTGAACAGGAAAATGGTCAAGTCTGGCAGCAATGTGTCCTGGCCCTAAACGCCTATTAAACCAAGTAAATTTTCCATTTGTTGGGATAATGTCTTCAAGTTCCCAATCTGAGATTAGATCTTCAACCCATTCCCGAGCAGGATCTCTAACTATCGAACCCCCTTTCTTCTCGGCTTGAGAGAGGGTGACGTTTAGATATCCTGCCACTATAATGTTTACATGATTTCTCTGATTAAGGAAAAGGGCTAAGGAATCCCAACAATCTTTCTTCTCATTAATTGAAACAGGAGCATACAGGTTAAAAAGACTTACCAGATTCCCGGATCCTTTATGTAGCAACTTAGTGTAGAGCCAGTGAGTGGTTGCCGCTTCTTCTATTAGTTTGATCTTTGAAGAGTCCCAGAGGGTTGCTATTCCCCCCGAGGCACCTCGGGCGTTGACTGCCCGACCCAGACCTTTCTTCCAAAAAAAATTACTTGCCCGGAGGAAGTCTTCCTCCTCAAGTTTCGTCTCCTGGATAAGGAGGACTTCAGGTCTTGCTAGCCTTGATAAGTCTCTCAAGGCTTCTTCTTTTGTCTTGCTGCCAAGTCCTCTGCAATTCCAGGAGACTAATTGCATTATTTACTTGCTTGAGGAAGGGGAGCACCTTTCGGCATCTTCCCCTGTTTCGACCCTTGTCTAGTATTTATCATAGCCGGAATTGTGTGCTGAGTGCCCTGAGTTACCTCCTTATAGGACAGTTCTTCTCGTCTTTTTTTCTCTGTCTTTCTTCCTCTTTTTGGCTGATCAGGTGTTCCTTTTGGGATGCTTGCTTCAGTGTCATCGTCCTCCTCTGTTTCAGCCTCAGTGTTAGTATCCAGGTTGGTGTCGTCCTTGCTCAAGCTTATGCTTTTGGCTCCTATGCTAGGGCTCACTGGGGCTTCTGGTTGTTGGCTTCCTCCTTCTTCAATACCTATAGTGGGATTTCCTTGAGTTTTCGGATTTTCTTGGGAACTGTTCGTAGGGTTACCTTCTTTGGATGGTTCCTGATGCGACTTGTCTCTGATTTTAGTATTCTGCGAGTTTTTCCCTCTCTTTACTTTTTGCCAGCCATCTGCATCCTCCGTCCCACTGGTTTGTAATTTGGGGCAGTTCCTTTGAAAATGACCGTGCTCCTGGCAGTTTCTGCATTTGAACGGCAAGTGTTCGTAGTCCAGTTTCTGGTAGTGGGTCCATGATCCAACGGTTAACTTGACAGCTTCTGGGAGCCCTGTCTCCAGGTTGACCTCCACACAAATTCTGGCACATGTATATTGACCCTTATTGTCTGCTTTGTCGATGAACCTGCCTACTCCGTTTCTGATTCTTTGCAGTGATTCGAAGTCCCAGCAGTGTATTGGGAGATTTGGCAATCTAACCCAGACTGGCACTTCCTTAGGCGTGTCCACCAATGGATTGAAATCCGGTGTCCATTTGTTTAAATATAGTCCCTGGGACCCCATGAAATATGGTCCGTTTCTGAATACGAGATCTCGATCTTCTTCAGTAATGAATTCAAAAATGAAATAGCCTCTTCCTACTGGGTAGCAGGTTACTCCGTTTGCTAGGTTCGGTCTCCAGTTTCGTTGTATCCAATCGTCTGTTGTTTTGGTGGACGGCCACAGGCCCATAAACTGTCCAACTAACCCTCGATTGGCCAGAGCTACTGCTATTTTCATAGGATTCTCTTCAGGTAGAGCGATTTCAGGAATTTCGTCAAGTTTCTTTATGAATTTCGGAATCTCCGGAGGAGAAGACTTCTTCCCTTGACTGTGGATGAGCCTGCGGAATGCTTCTTCGACCGATTTCGTGGAAGAGGGGG
>JASDQU010500336.1:69359-85321 GCA_032191745.1 Picea mariana
GTTTAGATATCCTGCCACTATAATGTTTACATGATTTCTCTGATTAAGGAAAAGGGCTAAGGAATCCCAACAATCTTTCTTCTCATTAATTGAAACAGGAGCATACAGGTTAAAAAGACTTACCAGATTCCCGGATCCTTTATGTAGCAACTTAGTGTAGAGCCAGTGAGTGGTTTCCGCTTCTTCTATTAGTTCGATCTTTGAAGAGTCCCAGAGGGTTGCTATTCCCCCCGAGGCACCTTGGGCGCTGACTGCCCGACCTCGGACCTTTCCTCCAAAAACAATTACTTGCCCGGAGGAAGTCTTCCTCCTCAAGTTTCGTCTCCTGGATAAGGAGGACTTCAGGTCTTGCTAGCCTTGATAAGTCTCTCAAGGCTTCTTCTTTTGTCTTGCTGCCAAGTCCTCTGCAATTCCAGGAGACTAATTGGATTATTTACTTGCTTGAGGAAGGGGATCACCTTTCGACGTCTTCCCTTGTTTCGACCCTTGTCTAGTATTTATCATAGCCGAAATTGTGTGATGAGTGCCCAGAGTTACCTCCTTATAGGACAGTTCTTCTCATCTTTTTTTCTCTGTCTTTCTTCCTATTTTTGGCTGATCAGGTGTTTCTTTTGGGCTGCTTGCTTCAGTGTCATCGTCCTCCTCTGTTTCGGCCTCAGTGTTAGTATCCAGGTTGGTGTCGTCCTTGCTCGAGCTTATGCTTTTGGCTCCTGTGCTAGGGCTCACTGGGGCTCCTGGTTGTTGGCTTCCTCCTTCTTCAATACCTATAGTGGGATTTCCTTGAGTTTTCGGATTTTCTTGAGAAATGTTCATAGGGTTACCTTCTTTGGATGGTTCTTGATGTGACTTGTCTCTGATTTTAGTATTCTGCGAGTTTTTCCCTCTCCTTACTTTTTGCCAGCCATCTGCATCCTCCGTCCCACTGGTTTGTAATTTGGGGCAGTTCCTTTGAAAATGGTCGTGCTCCTGGTAGTTTCTGCATTTGAACGGCAAGTGTTCGTAGTCCAGTTTCTGGTAGTGGGTCCACGATCCAACGGTTAACTTGACAGCTTCTGGGAGCCCTGCCTCCAGGTTGACCTCCACACAAATTCTGGCACATGTATATTGACCCTTATTGTCTGCTTTGTCGATGAACCTGCCTACTCCGTTTCCGATTCTTTGCAGTGATTCGAAGTCCCAGCAGTGTATTGGAAGATTCGGCAATCTAACCCAGACTGACACTTCCTTAGGCGTGTCCACCAATGGATTGAAATTCGGTGTCCATTTGTTTAAATATAGTCCCTGGGACCCCATGAAATATGGTCTGTTTCTGAATACGAGATCTCGATCTTCTTCAGTAATGAATTCAAAAACGAAATAGCCTCTTCCTACTGGGTAGCAGGTTACTCTGTTTGCTAGGTTCGGTCTCCAGTTCCGTTGTATCCAATCGTCTGTTGTTTTGGTGGACGGCCACAGGCCCATAAACTGTCCAACTAACCCTCGATTGGCCAGATCTACTGCTATTTTCATAGGATTCTCTTCAGGTAGAGCGATTTCAGGAATTTCGTCAAGTTTCTTTATGAATTTCGGAATCTCCGGAGGAGAAGCCTTCTTCCCTTGACTGTGGATGAGCCTGCAGAATGCTTCTTCGACCGATTTCGTGGAAGAGGGGGCGGGGATCCCGCCCCCTGGCGCCACCATGAGCCTCTCTGAACCTCAACCCCTAACGCTTGCACCAGACAAACCCTAACGCTCACTAGTCTTGTTCGTTGTAATGTTGTTGCTGAAAATACAATATTTAAATCACCAAAAACCCAAATCAAAATCCATCATACAAATCCATGTTTTGAGCCGCAACGTGTACGATAGTTTTAGATTCAGTGCAATACAAAATAATGGATGAGAAAAATAATCATATTGTCCAATCATGAATTTCTATGATTGTCAAAGATGAAAATATGTGCCCAGAATATCCCCCAAATCTGCCCAGAAAATCCTTGAAATCTGCCTAGAACATCCTGGAAATCTGTTTGAAACATCCCTGAAATTCGCCTGGAATGTCTTGGGGATGGATAACTAGTCCTCAAGTCCCCAATGGAGTCCCAAACAAATTGGGAACATTTCCTAAGTGTCCCCAAGTCCCTGAAATGTAGATGCATATTTTTTTGGGGGGGACGGATCCCGTGTAACATAGAATTATATTAAAGAGTTTTATAATACCCTTTAAAAGAATAATACATATATTATAATATATTTGAAAAATAGAATCAAAATTTACATAGTTTTTGATCCACTGATCCTAAATATTATATTCCATTATATAATCCCAAACGACGTTGTCTAAACATTCAACTTTTTGAACTTTTTCACCGGAATCTAGAAAAACAGATCATGGTGAAATCTCCATTTTCTATTGTTTAAATTTCATTTTGGAATCCATAAATCGATTCAAAACCCTAAATGCTGAATCATGTTGTCATTGATGACAAAGGTTTGATCAATTCATGTCAAAGGATTGATGTCAAGTGATTGTTTGATTGATTAATGTCAAGTGATTGATTGATGCCAAAGGATGATTGTTTGATGTCAAATGAACAATGTCTTGTTATAGTATATTGATGAAGTATGTATTGTCCTTGATGTGAATGGATTGATGTCAAGTGGAATCATAGTCATATGATGTCATTGATATGATGCATAGATTAATATGAATCAATGAGTTGTCATTGATACATAATGCATAGATGGATCAATGAGTTGTCATCGATACATGATGATGAAGATGGATCGATTGGTATATGATGCAAAGATGAATCATTAATATATTATCATGGTTGATAAGGTGTACAAATGGATGAACTCTAAAGTGGTCCCCTTATGGTAAAATCCCTCACGGGAATACGCTTTGCGGTTGAGTTGTCCTTGAAGTATGGTTGGAGAACCCATACTTATATGTGGAATAATGAGATGAAGATCAGTGAAGTTGTTAGTGAAACTATCCTATATGGATAGTGCTTGTCATGCCATTTCCGATGGTATGTGAAATCTCATTTAACTCCTCATGGTTTGAGAGTTATGACCCTACGAAGATGAAGGACCCTCATATGTAGTCTTGAAGCCCCAAAAGGTCAAAGAAGTCAAAGATCTTGCTAAGAAGAAATTATTATTTAAATGGTAAAGAAAAGTGACCAAGTCAAGGAGGAATATTTAAATGATAAAGAAATGGAGAACTTTCTATCTATGGAAAGTGGTTAACCCTAAAATAAGGAAAATAGGTTAAGTGGCCTAGAAATGGGTTAAGTAACCTAGAAATGGGTTAAGTGACCTAGAAGTGAGTTAAGTGAACTAGAATATGCTTCTAAGGAAGCTACTTAGAAAGTATAAATAAGAGGCAAAGGTCTCTTGTGTAATTGCATATCTTGTGTATATTTGGCGAGCATCTTGTGTGGATCTCTTATGTATCTCTTGAGCATATATTTAAGATCTATTTTGAGAGAAAGTAGGACTAGAGGATCTCATGGACACATCATAGCTTCGACAAGTTTGAGATCATGACGATAGAATTATCAGAAGTTCAAAAACCCTAGTTTCTAAGATATATACAGGTTGTAGTGAGCCAGGGCACGTACATATGCGGGATGAATGAAGATAGGGCGCGTACAGTTGATGAAGTCATGAAGACTTGTGGTTGAGTTGGTGCCAGGATCTTGATGACTGAAGTATGTTACAGATCTCCATTCTATGGGCTCAGATCTGTCACTGAGACTCTGGTATGGTTACATTGTTGTCTTGATGGATACTCTTTCATGTTGTGTGGTGAATTCTTAAGGCATTCTTGATATGGCTATTGTGATTTGGTTTGTGTTGGCTGATAGATTGAGAAACACTCTTATGATTCAATACAAATATGATTGCTATAGTATACTGGTTGTTTATACATGATGAGTAACATTCATATTGTATGGTTGAGAAGCATGGGTTTCTTGTGGAAGATCATAGATGCGTTGAGATTGGTTATGGTTCATATAGTACAGTGACAAGATCAAAAGAAGATGTGACAGAAGAGAAAGAGTTTGAAGGGATAGAAAGATGAAGTTTCAGAAACCCTATTTTCTGAAAGCATACACATGTCGCAGTGAGCCAGAGCATGTACATATGTGGGTTGCATTATTGGTAGGGTGCATACATACGCGTGCTGAACTACCGATATGTCACGTACTTGTTGACAGTTTGACATCTGTTGAGGATTGTTTCCTCATCTCAGTTGGTGTTGAGTGTGTAAAATGATTCTTGCATTATACAGCTGGTGGTATTGTAGAGTTGTACTCTATTCAGTTGTTGCTGAAAAACCCAAGGATTGTAGTCCGTAATAAAAAGAAAATTGTACATACATCTTGTGTTTATTGTGATCCTTGTGATGATGAATTATTGATGATATATGTTGATGTTCTATGTTGATGATGTATATTTACATTTGACTAGTTATGAATGACAGTAATAAGTAATGAGTAAATGGTGGTTGCTAACTAAGGAGTTTGTGAAAGGGAAGTTTTGGGAAAAAATCCCTACACTATTCACCCCCCCCTCTAAGTGTAGTCGGTGTGTCCAACAATTGGTATTAGAGCAAGCCTTCACTATAATACTTAACAAGCTTGGAGGAGATCGATAGACACACAAATGGATGACGAAGTTCCAATCCTTGATGAGAAAAACTATTCTACTTGGAGAATAGAAACGAGAGTGCATTTGAAAGAGATGGGAGCGGGTATTTGGAAGACATCCATTGGTGGATTAGTTTCTTTGAAGAATAAGTCAAAATTTGCATTTCAAAGGGAATGAAAGAAGAATGATGCATTGGTTCTCAAGAACATTCTTAGTGGACTCTCAAACCCTATCAAAGAGAGCATGGGACAATGCACTTCCGCCAAGGATCTATGGCTAAAGCTAGAGGAGACATACCAAAGCAAGAATAAAGATATTGAAGACAACTCCATGAAGACAAATGAAGGTAAAGAATCTCCAAAACATCTTGGTTGCATTATTTATAAATATGATGATGTTGGCAAAGAGGAATATATTGAATACATTTCAAATGAAGGAAAAGAATCATGTGATGATGCTGACAAAAGGGAAGAACTTGAAAACATTTCAAATGAAGGCAAAGAATCGTGTGATGATGTTGACAAAAGGGAAGAACTTGGAGAAATTTCAAATGAAGGTAAATAATATCCACAAACCCTTGATTGCAATAATTCAAATTGTGATGATGTTGAATTTTTCTCTACAAGTGAAGAAGAAAATCTAGAAAGAGTTTGTATAGAATCAATTGATTGTTATTCCATGGAAGAAGTAGAAGAGAAACTATTGGAGCTTAACGAGAAAGTTGAAAGAGGTCTGTATGAATATAACAATGGCCACTATTATATAGACTATAGCTATCTTTCTGATAACACTAAAAATTTTCTTAAGAAGAGTCAAAAGAACATCTTGAAGTTAAGGGAAATGCTCATGAAACAAGAAGAGAGTAATAAGACTCAATTACAAGAAAATGAAGAAGAGATCACAAGACTAAAAAATGAAAAAGAAGATAAGAAAGTAGATGATGAGATTATCAAAAGTTTTGAAACTATTGTCCATCTCAAGACCCAAATTGAAGAAGCCAAAAGGGTTGAGGAACTATTGAGGAATCAAATAATTGAAAAGGAAGAATCATGTCATAAGTTAGAAGCTGAAGTTGTTGATCTTAGAAAGAAAGTAGAGAATTCAGACAAATTCTTGAATAGCTCACAAATCTTGAATGAGATTTTGGAAAGTCGAAGATCACCAAATGATAAATCAGGTCCCTCATACAAGAAATAAGTACACATACTGAAGCAAGCACCTCAAAGAAGCATGAGCTACATCCGTTACTCTCAAAGGATGAAGACAATTTTGCAAGTCAACCATCTACACAAGGTAAGGAAAATTTCAAAAGAAAAAAGCAAGGAAGACATCAAGAAGCCATCCTTACAGCTCAAAGAAGATGGACACCAAAGAAAAGGTATGCAAGTGTTTTTCATGGTCAATGTTATTCATGTAATGAATATGGTAACAAATATTTGGAATGCAGACCTTATGTTGAGTTGGTGCTGAGTCTTGCATTATAGAGCTGGTGGTCTTGTAGAGTTGTACTCTATTAAGTTGTTGTTGAAAAACCCAAGGATCGTAGTCCGTAATAAAAAGAAAATTGTACATACATCTTGTGTTCGTTGTGCTCCTTGTGATGATGACTTGATGATGATATATGTTGTTGTATGTTGCTGATGTATATTTACATTTGACTGGTTATGAATGACAGTAATAAGTAATGAGTAAATAGTGATTGCTAACTAAGAAGTTTGTGAAAGGGAAGTTTTGGGGAAAAGAGCCTTACACTATTCACCCCCCCTTCTCAGTGTAGTCGGTGTGTCCAACACTAAAAACCCTCAAGGAACTATAATTATACAAACTCAATCACTCAAAGATGGAGTTCCAACAATTTTCGACCGACTTCAAGTAAAACTTGATTGGAAAATATGCCCGTAAAAAATACAAAAAGTCAAATATTTAAACGATGTGATCCCAAAATGAACAAAATCATAAAATTATATACAAAGAAAGGGTGAAGTTATGTTAGTCGGAGGATTCTCAAAAGCTATTGTGGGAGGGTTTTCCCCAAATGAGTTGGAGGATGCAGGTGGGCTAGTAATACTCCCTCTTGTAGCATTAAAAAAGGGGTATATTTCATGTAGGACCGGGCAACTTCATAACATTGCTTGAGCTCCATGCTTCATAGAACAACATTGATAGATGTTATTTCTTTCTGAATGCAAACAAGATCTCCATCCCTTCACAAATATACCTCTCTAACATTGAACTAAACTGTAAATGGTGCCGATAGAAGAATATCCAGTCGATCCTTCAACAAAACCCTTATTTGTAGGATCATAAGCTTGATCAGACTGGTAGGAAAGGAGATTTAAAGTGGTTGTATTAAAATTAGATAGATTACTCATAATGATATCATTTTCGTTCTCCAGATAGCTCCCATTGGTGTCTAGCTTTGAAAATAAGTTATAGTTCTCGTGGAGTTGGATCTAGTCCCTGATTTTCACATTGCACAATGCTCCAAAGCATATTGAATAAAGACAAAACCATGAACGAATCCTCACTGGAATTGAAACCATTCTCTATAATACCCATTATGTTGGCACAGGGGTAGACCCAGGGTTCAACGCTTCAATAACGCACCAACAAAACCATAACTACCGGCCCTTTAGGCAACACCTGCGAAGCAGGTGCAGTCTCACCCGAGGTAGGAGAAGGGGGGGTTGCATGACTCAAGTGTCTGCAACCTAGTTGGGACACAGATTTGTGATCACAGTACTTAACAGAGCACTTAGCAGTTAACATTCATTGGCATTTAACCCTTATTCACATCACAGATTAAAACCCTGATTACAGAGCAACACAGTATTCAACAAGATCTAATTACATCTAACCATTCAACACATAACATTAAACCAGATCTAGCATGCATTCACATTACTAAACACTAAGCTACTATATCATATGCATCTAACATAAATATTACAACACTAAGCATACATCACATTAATAACATATCAACCATAATGCACAATGCAACCACAATACAGGATATACATGGTTCACCCCAGTGGGGGGCTACGTCCACCGACTCTTCTTCTTCTTTATTATCCTCTGTCAATCTACGTACATGCACAGAGCCACATAACCCACTCCGCATAGGACAAGATATCTTCGCGCACCTCGCTAGATCCTCCTTCCCCGAGCTAGGTTCAAGAACAAAGCCTTCTTACAATCACTTGCACTTAGCTCTGCAATTTAACACATAGTATGCACAAATCCTTCTTACAATCCACACAGAACTTGCGCTTAGCACAATCCTCTTTATAGGTCTAGTATCTCTTAATCTTACATTGCCTAGATACTTATTTATACATTACAAAATGGGCCTAAACATGGGTAAACCTATGGGCCTACATCCCATACCCGTTACATAAACCCTATCACTCAAAAATCCTGAAAAAGGGTGTGAGATCACGCGATCTCCGCTTCACCTAGGCACTTCGTCTTCGACCAGTCTGTCGAAGTCCCAAAAATGGTCAAATATGATCAAGATTATCCAAAACTTTATCTAGGGCTAACAAGCTCCCAACACTCACCTGTGACTCCTCCCGAGTCACTCTGATCTGGGAATTTCTTCTTCAAAATCCTTGAGCTTGGCTCGAGCTGCCTCGACCTACTGCTTCACCAGAGCCTCTTTCTCAACGAACTCCTTAATGACGTTCTTAGTGACCAGTCCTTCCAAGCATTCTTCTACTGTGGTGACCATTTGTTCTAGTTCTGCACCCCATCCTTCGATTTCTTCAAACAGTGTGCAGGCTTCGTCCAGCACCGGCTGGAGTCTCTGGGTCACTTCCAAGACTTTACTCTGGATAGCATTAAATTGTTGTTGGACCATGCGCACCTCCTAGGACCTTTTCATCTTCTCGACCACTCACGGAAGCTTCAATTGTGCTTGTACTTTCACTGCTTGTTTCTTTGCCTCCTGGAGCTGTGACTCTAGTGTCCTTAGTTTTGGGTCCTCTACAAGGCACTCATAGGTCTGCGCACTTCGACTGCTGAGATGCTTGCATTCTAAGGACAATGCCTTGATTCTTTCAACTGCGCTCTGGGCAGTTTCTTCCCTCTGGTCTCAAACTTCTTGTAGAGTTCTTGTAATTCTAGTTCTGCTACTCTTTGTTGAAGCTGTTGAATGGATTTAGTGAACTTCCCCACTTGGCTCTCCATTGGATATTCTTCTATCTATGCTAGGCCAAACATAGAGCGAAGTTCTCTACTCAGACCTATATATTTACTCAGAACATGATAGACAACCATTGCAAACAAAATATGCAACCCTCCACATTCCCTTTTTCATATGACAACGCCATGTTTGCAAGGTATTCTTTCCAACTTCCAATTGCTGGTATATTTTGTAGGAGATATGGAAAAAGGTGTTGATATTACACCTAAAATCCTGTTGGATGCCTCCTATAATTGCATTGCAAAAGAAATGTACAATTTAAATTCGCATCGACTGCACATCGAACTCCGCTGCTACCAAACAACAAATTGCATTGAACAAACTATCTCCACATCTAGACACAACAGTTGTTACTAGCTGTAAAACATGGCAGTCTATGCGATGCATATTCCGTATCCACTGTGATTCAAGGTCTTTGCAAATGAGGGACAAATAAATATGAGCTTCTTCAACATTGCGTATGGACATTTTTCTGTATAGTAGTGGTTCATAATGACCACTGACAACATTGGCATCATGGAACAAGATGCAATATGGATTGTCAGATGCAGTTTTGTTGAATAGTAGATATCTTGTTTTTCTTGTTAATGACCATATTCCAATTGATATATTGCGCCACTTAGATAACCACCGTATACAAAATGTATCTCCCCAAAGTATCCTCTCATGTGCAGGCATAATTAGAGATGCATAAAACCACATCTTTGAAAAATACGCAGCGACATCATGTATTTCATGCAACTGCTGAAGAAAATTAGATTCTAGTTCATATTCATACGACTCCAATGCCTCAACGTCGCAATTTTTTAAACAACCTAAGAAATAATCTATCAATCCATTGTGCAGGTCGGTCGAGGAATAATGAAAATGCAGTAGAACCTGAAATGCATCGAAAAGGCAATACCCTACAGTATACGACAATGCATTCAATCTAAAAAGGCCATTGCTATGCAAAACCTTGTCAATACTGTCATGTATAATGGAGTGTGTATCTATTTCATACAACTCAACATCAATTACTTCTTTCATCTTTTGAACTGTCATTTTGAAGCTATTTGTTAGATAGTTTCAATTTGCATGAAAACAGAGAAAAGGGGAAAAAAAGAATAAAAGTAGGAAAAAAAAAGAAGGAAAGCAAAATAGAAAAACTACAAGCGCAGAATTGGGTACCAATCCCCGTATGTATCTTTCAACCTTCTTCTTGTCAACTTCAATCCCCCCTAGTCCCTATAGCAGATGACAAGAAAACAAACCCACACTAGAAAGAAAACCAAACAGAAGAAACAACGCAAATAAATAACACCATAAATTTACTCAACAGAAAGACCGATTTGAACCTGTTCATGGCGTGCATCCTACAAGCTTCTCAGAGCCAGAAAAAGTTTTTCAAGATAGAAAGGATAGGACAAAGGCAAGAACTGGATGCAATTTTCCGACCCACAGAATACAAGCATTCCCTGCATCTACACCCCAGTGGATGGTTCCCTCTTGTGATAGAGCCGAACTACTTTTCGAAAACCCCTCTACATTGCAATTTTCCAAATATCTATAGATGTGGCAACCGGCATATGAAGACACATGGTTTCCAGGAACAAAAATTAAGAGCACAGAGAAAGATGGTCTGCAACAGAATTTCGAGGCAGGGACTCCCACCATTGAAAAACACGAACGAATCGATGGCATGAAAACTTACCCATCAACGAGGGATGACAACAGTTCAGCCCCAAAAACTGCAAACCAGAACAACAGGTCCAACAATTTGCAAAGTTGAAGAACAATAAATCAGTGAACAACCACGAAGAGGTCCAAATGCAACTGCAGGACCTCAACTTTGCAAAGTTGAATCAAACAAGAACAATAATCATGGAACGAACCAACGAACAAGCATCGACCACTGAACGAGTGATGTCGATGGAGAACAATCCACCACAATTTCATTGCAAACAACACCATAAAAAAAATCGAATGAAACTGTATTGCAAAGCATCTGCACAATAAACATTTAAGACTGCCAGACCTGTTAGGTAAACACTTAAGACTGTCAGAACCATCAAAAGGTGTAGCCATGTGCAAACATTTAAGAAAAAATGATGTAGCGTGGTAGGTCTCTTCTTCTGTTCTTTCAAAGCACGCAAGAATAAAGAAAAAATCACACATAGTAATATGTTAGAGAATGTATTCTACCTAGCAGAAAATGCTAAAGCAAACATTCCAACTAATGCTAGCATTAATCCACCTTCGACCAATGCATAAGAAAATATATGATTCAAAAAGACCATATAAGATGAAATACTTTGGATATGCCAACATATATAACATTGGGAATAGCGACAATAAGACCTCCCATCCCTACTTTTTATTATATCAAAATAGGTGTTTTCAATTTATGGATCTCTATAGTCACTGTATAACTAATAACATATTTTGACTAATTCATGAAAACATATTAAACTATGGAAATATATCAACGGATAGTTTTATTTTATTATAATGATGATAGCAACTAGTAACAACATCTCGAACGACATGTCTGAGTAACTCTTAATTTACATGTCTGAGTAGTTCATAAAAAAATTATGAGGCATGCATCATCTCTTGGAACAAAATCTATTTGAATTTCTTATATAATATAAAAACATTTTTCCATTCTCGGACAAGTAAATTACAACATGTATTCACTTAAACATTATGGCCAATTTACAAATTATTATTCGAAGAATCAAAATAACAGTGACAGTATTGAAAGAATGAAATTGTCAACAGTACAGATAGACCAGTCTAACTATCTACGTACGGAAATTTAAGTTATGCAGATAATCTAAAGAGACTTGCTTCTAAACAGCCGCTTGATTTGAACCTGCAAAGACATTCCCAAGCATGATGTGATAGGTCATAAACCCAAATACTACATTCGTTCAACGATCATAAGGAGGAATTACTTTTAAATTTATGTCATGAATGGATGTTGTAATGAGTAAGAGTTTTTGAATCTATTGATAATTTATCTTATTCAATATTTTTATAATTCTTTCCTCTAATGAAGTAAACAAATCGTTTTGTTGATGTGTGATTGGTGATTAGAGCTAAGGAAACTATTTTTCTTGGCACAATTTTATTGCATGTATGTTCTCTTCTGATAAATTGTATCTCAATCAATAATTGAAATGCCACCAAGTTGATGTAAGAATCATTGTCTTCATTCTTGAGCATGACGTTTATCCCAAGCTCAGCCTTCTTCAGTAGTTAAGCATTTCCCTTTGTTACCCAGCTAGTTTATACCAACATTTATCTTGTGTCGGTCCCACCTATAACAGAAAATACAAAAAAGAGAATGTTTAAACTGAAGGAGGATATTTCACAAGAAGACAATATGTCAATCACTACGTAAATCCCATCGATTAATTGTCTGGATCACAATATATGGAGAACCATTCCGCCATTAAACAATGCACAGTCTAATTGGGTCTTGATGACGGATTTGGTTCCTACTATTGAGTTAAAGGGATTTAGGACCCTTAAACACTCCCTTTGTTAACATGTCTGCAGTATTCTAGCTAGTGTGTATCTTTTCCAACTTCAAATGTCCATATTCCAAGATGGATCGTATGAAATGGTACCTGAGCTTTATATGCTTAATATTTGAATGGAAAGCTGAGTTCTTAGCAAGATGAGTGGCACTCTCACTGTCACAGTACAACCTGTTATTCTTCTGCTTCTTTCCCAATTCCTCCATAAACCTATGTAACCAAATCATCTCTTTAATAGCCTCTGTAGAAACAACATAATCTACCTTTGTTGTTGAAAGTGCAACAACCTTTTGCAGTTTCTAAATCTAACTTATTGTTGTTCCACCTATAGTAAAAACATACCCTTTGGTGCTGCTCATTCTATCTTTATCACCTTCCATATCTGAATCAACATATCCCTGTAGAAAAATGCATGAACCTTCAAAACATAATGCATGAGTATAAGTACCTCTCAAATACCCGAGAATCCACTTTACTGCCTCCCAATGTTCTTTACCTAAATTGTTCATATACCTGCTCACAACTCCCACTACATGTGCAATATCTGGTATTGTGAAAACCATCCCATACATCAAGCTACCAATTTCTGATGAGTAAGGGAACATGGAAATGTATTCTATCTCCTCCTGTGTCTTGGGACACATTTCTTTAGTTAATTTGAAATGGATGGACAAAGATGTACTAACTGGCTTTTCATTTTTCATTCTAAACCTCTCCAACACCTTCTTTTTGTACTCAACCTAAGACAATGTCAATTTGTGATTTTTCATGTCTCTTGTTATTCTCATAGCAAGGATTTTCTTTGTAGCACCCAAATACTTCATCGCAAATGAATTAGTTAATTTCTTGTTGAGCACATTTATATCTTGCATATTAGACCCTGCAACAAGCATGCCATCTACATGCAATAGAAAGATAATATAGCTCCCATTTTCTATCTTTTTAAAATAAACACAGTGATCATAATGACATCTACTATAACCCTCTTATATCATAAACCTTCCAAACTTCAAATACCACTTCCTTGGAGCTTTATTTATGCCATACAAACTCTTCTTCAACCTGGATACAAAATTCTCCTTCCCTTTGACCTCATACCCTTGTGGCTACTGCATATAAATATCTTCCTCCAAATGCCCATGGAGAAAAGTTGTTTTTACATCTAACTGTTCAAGATGAAAATCTTCTACTACCACAATACTTAAAATAGTCCTAATTGAAGTCATTTTAACAACATGAGAAAATATTTCATCAAAATCTATACCTTTCTTTTGTGCAAATCCATTTACAACAAGTGTAGCCTTGTACCATTTTTTTCCTCCATCGTCTTCCTTCAACTTGTAAACCCATTTATTCTGCAATGCTCATTTTCCTACAGGAAACTAAACCAAATACCAAGTCTTCTTATTTACCAAGGAATCCATTTCCTCTTTCATGCCTTGCTCCCACTTATTTTTGGTGTCTACCTGCATTGCTTCTTCATAACGTTTTGGTTCACCAGAACCATTCAACAATAAATAATACAATGACGAAGAGTATCGTTCAGGGGGTCTAATTAACCTGGTAGATATTCTAACAACACTTGCAGGAGTTTTGGGTACATGTTGATCCTGTTGTTGTACATTTTAATTTTTCGGTACCTTTGAAATTTCTTTTTCACTGATCTCATCAAGCACTGTGTATTTTGGTTTTTCTCTTTCCTATTTCTTTCCCTGCAATTGATCTTTGTACATGACCTTCTCTTTGAATATGACATCTCTACTCCTAATGATTTTGTTATTTTCATAATCCAATAAACTATAACCAAAATCATTAACACCATATCCAATAAAGGTACACTTCTTAGATTTTGCCTCAAGATTTGTTCTATTTTCTATATCAATATGGACAAATGATTCACAACTAAAAGTCTTCAAAAAATAATAGTTTACCTTTTTACCTGTACATGCCTCCTCTGGAATTATACCATCCAAAGAGATTGAAGGTCCTTTTTTATTAAATAAACAACAATATCTATATCATCTACCCATAACTATAAGGGAAAACCAACATGCAATCTCATACTCCTTGCATGCTCCATGATTGTCCTGTTCATCCTTTCCAGCACACCATTTTCTTGTGGTGTTCATGGAATTGTCTTCTCTCTACGAATCACATGGTATGAACAATAATAATCAAAATCCTTGATGCAATATTCACCTCCATTGTCTGAACTGAGACACCTCAACCCTTTTCCTATCTCATTCTCAACCAAAGCTTTCCATTTCTTAAAAGTATCAAAAATATCATATTTTTGTCGAATGCAATAAACCCAAGTTTTTCTAGTTGCATCATCAATAAAAGTAACATAATAACGAGAGCCACCAAGAGGTGATACCTAAGTTGGTCCCCATACATATGTATGCACAATATATAACCTTTCACTCTTCTTTTCTATTCCGACTCTGAGCAATCTAACTCTCTTCTGCTTTCCATAAACACAATGCTCACAGAAATCCAAATCAATTTGTTTAAGATTTGGAAACAAATTTCTTTAGTGAAGTATCTACATCCCCTTATCACTCATGTGTCCAAGCCTATGATGCCACAATGTTGTATCCACTCCTTCAGAATCTAAAGAGATAGAAGAGTCAGTATTACCAGTACATAAATACAATGTACCTACATTCTCTTCTTTTGCTATCACCAATGATCCTTTGGCGATATTGTTAGAAAAACAGGACCGCGGAGTAATAAAATAAAACAAATGCGGAAATAAAAAAACAGAAGATACACAATACAAGAGAGACACAGATTTACATGGTTCACCCAGTGTGGGCTACGTCCACCAAAAAATTGCTAGGTCCTTTCTTTATTATTATCCAGCAAAATGAAGGGATACAACCTACAGCAAAACCCATTGTAACTTCCTCTTCTTTCTCTCACAGTCTCCTCTCTCAGAATATAATACTTTCCAACCTCCATAGCCTCAATACATTTCCCTCATAAAAGAGGGTTGCCTTCTAGGGAAAAAAACCCTAACATAATCTCTATCGTTAGATCTACGAACTTATAATGAACGGTCCAGATTTACAATGAAATTACAATATACTTTTACAAGGCAATTTTTGCTTCAGGGGCTTCACCTCTGAACCCCCGCTGGGGGCCCGCTTGCCCCCAGTCAGGGGGATAGCCCCCCCAGACCCCGTAGAGGGGGTACCCCCCCTCTGCACTCACCTGCGTGGAAGAGTGTACATACTTCTGGGGTGTAAATACTTCATGGGGTATAAACACAACTGAAAGTAAAAGACCTCTAAATCAGGAATATAATCAGGCTCCACAACCAACAATATCCCACTTGGAGACTGATCTCAACAACTCCACCACTAGTGTGTATGATGGACTTTGAACCTTCTTAGACCTGACAAATTTCTCATCTTCATTTTCATTCTTGAAGACCAACTGAAACTGAGCAAGAACTCAGTTTCTCCCTGGTTACTCCCTTTGTTAACATGTCTACAGGATTCTGGCTAGTGTGTATCTTTTCCAACTTCAATTGTCCATCTTCCAAGGTGGATCGTATGAAGTGGTACCTCAACTGTATATGC
>JASDQU010500337.1:14037-24454 GCA_032191745.1 Picea mariana
GTAGCTTGTACCAAATATGTTTATTTGATGTACACTTCATTACCTTGACAGTCTCAGAATTTGATAGGCCACTCAAGAAGACATATATTACTTTTGCATTTTTTTCACTTGATTCCTTCCCAGCTTCATTTGTATAACTTGTTGTGACTGATTCCTAGATACCAGACACAAGGGCCATAAAATATGTCTTCATTATTATACTCCATTATGCATAGTTTTTTCCATCGAACAAACGAGCTATGTTTGTAGGGAGACCTTCCTTACAATCCATATGTTCTCAAGATGCACCTTCCAGTGGTTAAAATATTTCCAAATGAACCCTCTATGATACTAATTCTTGAACTTATACTTATACTGGGGGGCGGGGGGGGTGGTGAATCAATATAAGATAATTTTTAATTTGTTTGACCATTCATCAATCGTTCATTAAATTTAAATAGTAAATTCATGTCAACTCAAATCATGGTACACAAAGTTTAACTTGGAAACCCTTATGGTATAAAACCACAAAAAGTATCTTTATAAATGTCTGTAGGCACCAACCTACTAGAGACATTGCTACATACCAAAATGTCACACTTGAGTTTCACACCCTAAGTGTCGCAAGTGTCGCAAAGTGATGTATACACCTTTTTAAGTGTTGCATGCACTATCACAAGTGTCATATGCACCTTACCAAGTGTCACATTCACTTTTATAAGTGTCACAAACCCTTGACACCATGAAAGAAATTTTCCATGACCCCTAAGTCATATTGGAGGAAGAAACCCATCATTTCAAGGCCAAAACACACCTTTTTCTTGGAAAATTGAGCATTTTTTGGGATTTATGAAACATGGTGCCCCCTGGCCATGCTGGGGGAGCACCATTTCATGGAGTGTTCCCCCCTGTTCCATTTTATGGGAGAACCAATTTATAGGATGGTTCCCTATGTTAAACTCTAGGTGAGTGCCAATCTTGTTAGAGGAAATCAAGGGATCATCCACCTCTTTCTAAGGGATAGATCTCTTCAGATGAGGTTGGTTGTGTTYGACCCCTATTCTATGGATTGATATTAGGATATGATCCCAACCTTAAGGAGCCATATATTCAACCATATATGTCATTTTMTCATGGAGGTTGTGCCTCTCAAGCCTATATATTGAAGGTATCTCCAAGGTGAAGGGGGGAACAATAGAGGTGCCAAACCTTTGATTCTAGAGGAAGCATCAAAATTTTGATGTCAATATTCATGTAAGGGATGGATGAGGATATAGTGKAGAATATTGTTGCATCATCAAGAATGATTTGTAAGTGTCGTCTTTTCCTTTCCAATTAATATCAACTTAGCCTATTCCCTTCAAGTTCATGTGTTCTACATTTTCTTGTCTATTGTCATTTCATTCTTCATATATAGATACGATTTGTTTAATAATATATAGTAGGAGGAATATTTATTTTTATAGTCTTTGCAAGACTTCAATTGCATTGAGGAGCTTGGAAATCAATTCAAGGGATTGGAGCAACAAGGACGAACATCACAATCAGGTACGTCACATTATTCTTCTCTCTTGCTTGATTGATTGAGTTATATATATAGGAAAAGTAGTAACCACTTGTTCACTTCCATATTTGGACCAAATATAGGAGTCCTAGTCCAAAGGGGAGATTAGCCTATCCACATTGTAATATTTCTCATAAGAAAAAATGGTGATTCCACTAGGGAGGGACTTTGACTAGTCTTTCCTTTGTTTCGTCTTAGATACTTGCTTCTAATTAGATATTTATTGTTTGATGCTTTATTATGATATATTTCCCCTTCCCTCTTCCTTATTGAATAAATTACAGATCCATTGACCAATTCTTTGTCAAGTCTGAGCTTGTGGAAGCCATTTTTTAGCTTTTCAGAAAATGACACTCCCTTGCATTTCACACCAGGGCACCATTAGCTTGACTAGCACTACCATTAACCCCCCTAAATGGAACCATGTTTCTTTATTCCTTTGGTAATAGGGGTGTCAATATCCTCTTTTAGGTGATTTTTCCTGTGTCTACCCTTCTTTCCTCTATCTGCTTTTGAGAGCATTTAGCCCAAAGTCTCCTAGTTTGTCTTTGACCTTGTTTGGCTTGAGAATTTGACATTCAATCACTCATTTCATTTCCTTCTTTGATTTTGAAATTATCTCCTAGTTGTAAACCCCTAAGGTTAATAATATCCCTCATTTCATATTGTCCTTCAGTTGTCTGATCTTCGTCTCGCAAAGTTTTCAAATTGCTTGATTGTTTAGGANTTAGCCTATCCACATTGTAATATTTCTCATAAGAAAAAATGGTGATTCCACTAGGGAGGGACTTTGACTAGTCTTTCCTTTGTTTCGTCTTAGATACTTGCTTCTAATTAGATATTTATTGTTTGATGCTTTATTATGATATATTTCCCCTTCTCTCTTCCTTATTGAATAAATTACAGATCCATTGACCAATTCTTTGTCGAGTCTGAGCTTGTGGAAGCCATTTTTTAGCTTTTCAGAAAATGACACTCCCTTGCATTTCACACCAGGGCACCATTAGCTTGACTAGCACTCCCATTAACCCCCCTAAATGGAACCATGTTTCTTTATTCCTTTGGTAATAGGGGTGTCAATATCCTCCATTAGGTGATTTTTCCTGTGTCTACCCTTCTTTCCTCTGTCTTCTTTTGAGAGGCATTTAGCCCAAAGTCTCCTAGTTTGTCTTTGACCTTGTTTGGCTTGAGAATTTGACATTCAATCACTCATTTCATTTCCTTCTTTGATTTTGAAATTATCTCCTAGTTGTAAACCCCTAAGGTTAATAAGATCCCTCATTTCATATTGTCTTTCAGTTGTCTGATCTTCGTCTCGCAAAGTTTTCAAATTGCTTGATTGTTTAGGAATTTTCATCAACTAGGGTTTGCAAAGGTTGTTTAGTTTTGAGCCTTTTTGTCTTCATTGAAACATCTCACTTTTCTGGATGATTAGGACTCTCTTGTTTTCCACAAACCATCCTTGAATGTTGTTTTGTGCTGCTCATTCTTTGAGTATTTTCATGACTGATTGTCTTTTTTCTCTTTTGCATTTTCGAGTCCCTGATTGAATAAGTCGTCTCACACTTGTTTTCTTTCAGTTCTCATCATTTTTTTAATGTACTGTGTTTGATTGCTTTGTTGTCTCATATTTATTTGTGTCGAACATAGATGTATTTCATTCCATTTGAAAGTTAAGAAGCGAAAAAGTTTGCATATCTCATTGCATACATAATCAAACAAAGAAAATTTGCATTCTTTAAGGAATTTGTTTTGGTATATGTTTGGAAAAAGAGCTAGTTTTGCATGTGCATTTCGGTTTTCAGAAACATTTGTTGGGTATTTTGGCATCGTATTGATCCTATAGATTCAAAGTTACATAGTTTTGATTTCTTTATTGTGTTAATAAGAATAGAAATCTTATCCTTCCCATACATAGAACTTATTGAAAAGAATGAACTGCATCTCACTTTCTTGCATTCTCTTGGAGTTGAGTCTCTCTCACATCATCATTTTCATCTTCGTGAACCTATTGAGCAAAAATCCATTAAAATCAACCACACGCTAATAAAATCAGCTAGAACATTTTTTAGTTTTAGCATACCAACAATACCATAGGATTAGGGTCTTTGGACTAGGAAAAGTGAGTAAATCGTCCAAGACTACTAAATAGATTGTAGAGCACTAAAGAGTGAACAAATCCAACTTTCATATCAGAATAGCTAGGAACCCCCTCTCACACAGTGGATAAACATAAGGTCATGTGTGAAAGAGAAATGAAGATTTCCCCTACAAAGCTTGACCAATCGTAGAAGAAAGATCGTATATTGGGGGTTCTTTTTGAAGTGTCACTGAATCATTTGGTCTCGGTACTTTGTGAAATCTGAATCCATTCAGGGTCCTCTGGAGTCTACTAGTCCATCTGTCCTCATTCCTTTGGAATAATTTTGGAATTTGATATCCTACCCATAAATTCAGACTTGACTGTCGATTGTACCCACCTGGAGGTTGACTGCGAGTTGGTATCCTTAGTGGAATTTCTTAGGTATCTATAGATGTGACTATGGGGGGATTCCAATGGTACCTGAGAAAGACGTCGTATCACACTCCCAGTACCTTTGGATGGTGATCTCACAAAAGTGAGGGTTGTTTGCACCAAGAAGGGTTGTTACATGGAGGTCGGGGTAACTGTTCTCATTTCTTCGTTGGCAGATTGATATCTCATATTTGGAAGATCCTTGAATATATTGTTTCTTGGTTGATTAAGTTTAGTTTTAATAGGAGTGTGCTTATTTGACTTTCATAGTTAGCCTTAGGATCAAATATTTCACAGTATACAAGGTATGGATCCTAAAGTTTAGGAACCTCAACCTAATGTTTCTTATGAGGGAATGATCGAAGATCAAACTTCTGATATTGAGAGTGTAGCTCCTGGAAGTGGCCAACATGTCGAAGCAACAGTCACGACCTTCATAGAAATCCTTGCGTCTTACGTGAATGCTCTTTTTACTGATTTATTGATGCCTATTCTTCTTACATTTTACAGCCTAGTTCAACCACTACACAATCTTTTGGCATGAACCCACCATCTTTTGGTTTTCCTAAAGGACTTGAGAATTTATCTTTTTCCACATCTTTTGTAGTTGATATTTCTGGTGCTTCTTCAATGTTGGAAACATCAGTGACCTAGGTAACCCTGACTCAACCACTTATGCATACATATTCCTTTGCACATGGGTCATGTAATATTCCAGCGTCACTTTTTCCACACATGCACACACCAAGTGCTTTACTTGGTTGTCCCATCGGTCAGTAGTTGGTAGTCAAGTCCTTCACACAACCATGGTCACACAAGATACTCAACCTCCATCTCACACATTGCAGATTAGTACACCCTACATTGGAGGTAAATATTCAATGGGAGACCAACCTTCAACTAGGGGGCAACCTTCAGTTGAAGGGAAACATTTTACTGGGGGGACACCTATGTGGTTGAAACATCAACAAGACTGGAGGAAAGTGACTCCTACAATTCCTTCTATCCCTACTACCACTGGCCTATATACTGGACATCCATTTCTAGGAGTTTCTAACCCTTTGTAGGGTCAACCCAATCCAGTGAGCATTCCTCCACAAGGAAATTTTCCCTATCAATATGTAAACCCTATGATTCCAACACAATATTCCCTTCAACCACCATACATGGGGGGACCATCATTTCAATATAAGTATGTAGGAAGTCCATCATAGTACATGGGTGGACAACTAGAACAACCACCTTACATGGGTGGAAAACCTGGGTAACCACCGTATATGGGAGGACCATCTAGATTTTTCATCTCGCCGCAACTTGGATTTGGTCCTACTAGTGTTTCCATGCCATATGGTCATCACCAATATCCACTCACTAATCGACAACTTCCATTTTTTGGTACGTTAGATCTGCTAGATCTGTCGCATTTAAAAAATGATGCCATTCAGCATGCCCCATTTTGGCCCACCATCCTTTCCAAATTACTGTCCGACATCTCGAAATTCGACAAAAAAACTAGGGAAGATCCTAACAATCATGTTATGACTTTCCATTTATGGTGTTCTTCCAACTCTTTGATATAAAAATCCATCCATCTTAGGATTTTCCAGAGAACACTTACAGGTTCAACAACCAAATGGTATATTTAGATGTCGCGTAACTCCTTTGTCGACTTTAATTCTCTTGCCATGGATTTCCTGACGCATTTTTGGTTGCCTATATGGTATGAGACTGTTGAGGGGTCCTAAATCCCTTTAACTCAATAGTAGGAACCAAACCCACCTCTGAGGCCCAATTAGACTCTGCAGCATTTAATGATGGAATGGCTCTCCAGATCTTGTGATTCGACCAATTAATCGATGGGCTTTACGTTTTCTTGTGAAAGCTCCTCCTTTCGTTCAGATGTTCTCTTTTTGTATTTTCTCTTATAGGTGGGACCGATATAAGATAAAAGCCAGTATAAACCAACTAGGTAACAAAGTGGGAAATCTTAACTATTGGAGAAGGTTGAGCTTGGGATAACCCTTTCACTCTAGCATGCAGACAATGATTCTCGACCACATGCCTAGTACTAATACATTAACCAGCTGGTATTCCAATTATTGACTGAGGTACGATTATCATAATAAAAACATACATGCAATAAATGATGGAAAGAAAAATAGTTTCCTTAAATCTAATCATCAATCACATACTAACACAACAATTTACTTTTCATCATTAAAGACAAGAACTATAAAAATATTGAAACAGATAAATTATCAACAGATTCAAAAGTTCTTACTTGTTACAACATCCATTCATGAAATAAAAATCAGAAATAATTCTTCCTCAAATCCAATCGTACACACTTTTGATGAAAAACACAAACTTGTCTATGGTCCTAAACATGACTTGTCAATTACRGTAGCTCCGAAATAGTTCTTTACAAATCCAAAAATGAGGTCTTTGCAACAACCATCGACCTTTGCTAACATGTCGATCCTCTTATTTATAACATATTATTAACTAAAAATACCTACTAAAAGTGCAGCTAAGTAAAAAAAAAAACTCGCCATGTGGCACTTTCATCTCTTAGTCCTTCTAAGAGTCATCACAAGATCTCACTTGAGTGGATGAATCTTCTTGTACTCCTACCATTTGATGAAGAGATCCTCGCATGTGCTAGCATACAGGAATCTATGTTGTTCCATTGGGGCCGAAATAATATCTCTTATCTCTACTTCCCATTCCCAATACTTGACTATTCTGGCACTTAACTGCTGCAACATAGATCGATCTTTGATCGAGTGTTCTATGAACTACTATATTCTCAACCCATGATGAGTCTTCTTCGAAATGTGATTTGACTATGTCACGCAGGTCGACAAAGTCATCGGGTGTGCTGAATTTAGGGAGGATGATGTCTCTCATTTCCCACTTGATCTTGATCCAACTCTTTTCACACTCGACCTATTTCTCTTGGATTTCTCGATGAGGTTATTGAGCCATTTTTTCCCAATATTCGGCTGATTTCTTTATGAAGTTGATGCTTCTTTCCCTTAGCACTCAGATTCCATGCTCTTCGACATCTCGACCCTCTTGAACCGTGCTGATATAGTCGATCCTTTCCATGGCTTAGTGTTCTTTCTCATACCACCTTTCCATATAATTTCATTTCGCCAGTGCCATGAAGGTGTCTTCTTGAAGCTCAAATATCCTTGCAATGAATAGGTGTCTTTCATATGTAAATTTACTGTAGGCCTCCTGGAATTCGCTTCTCAGGAACATCGCGGCTTGTGTGGTGTCCTAGTAATATTTCTCCAAGTGGCATAGATGTTCCAATCCCTTCAGGGAAATGACGAAATCCTCTTCATCCCCTTTCTCTCTGTCCAGGGTGGCATTTGTGATTTCCATCCCTACGCTGATAAGTTCGGATGTCTTGGCATGCTCTGTGTTCATCAACTTTTCCTCTATGGTGATGGGGATGGAGAAATCTAGAGTGATCCTCCTCTTATTTATGGTTTTCTTCAAGATAGATTTCATGTTCTGGTCATAGGATATGGCATGTATATCAACAACTTCATCCATAGGTTCAGGGATTTGCTGATCTCCCCAGGTAAGCATATTTCCCAGGCTTCCGACAGTATATATCTATTCAAGAATGGGTTCTTGAACCTCTTCCATGTGTTTTGAAAGTCTGGCCTCTAGTTTTCGTTCATCGGGAGGTTGATTATCGGTTGAAATTGAAGCATCGAGGATAGGATCAGTACTTACTTGATAATCGACAATTGAGATGTTGATTTCCTGCTGTGAAACTTCTTCCTTTTATTCGTTCAACCCTAACTCATCTGCCAGACTATCCATTTTGGTTTCCGGTACATCAAGTATCTCAGTGTCTAAGACACTTTCAACCTCCTGTTCATTATGTGGAAGGCCCTAAATTTGAGCATCGGGAGATGGGGAAGATGCCTTCTTGGGCTCCTTTTCCTCTGTGATCTGCACAGTAGTCACCAAGGACACCTTTGAACTTTCCTCATCATCATAGATGTTTATCAATTCATGGAGGGGGTTCGTTGCACTTGCTCCCCCTGATGCTCTTACTAGCTCCAACTGAGCCAAAACCTTCCCTGGTGGTCCAGCCTGTGGCATTGTAACTTGAAGGTTATCTAACCCAATGATTTCATCAATTTGTATTAGCTCAAGGCCACTTGGACCTGCCTAGCTTTCATCTGGGTTGTAGGCAGAGGCCCTTGGCATTTCTACGAGGTCCGAGTCATCCTACAACTGATCAAGTACTCATTGTACCTATTCTATCATGAGTAATCCCCTCACCCATGTATCCTGTGTCATAGGAAATTCCCTATCCTACACCGGAKCCATTAGGGGAACCCCTGCTGCATTTGTCAATCTGATTTCTTCCCTGGATCTAAGGGCTTCTTGAGATGAATGATCTATTGTTGTCTCTTGTTCATCCAATCTCATGGCCCYGAACCTAGTCATTTTGGGGTCGACCATCCTTATTACCACCGCATCCCAGTCCTAGGCATTTTCTATGAAGACTTCATCTTTGAATTTTTCATGGGCGTAYGACCARCAGGACAACACTTGTGAARCATGTTGCAAGACCAATCCCTTTGGATCGTTCTTGCAAAATTGGCCTATCTGGAATATGAATTCAAGTTGGCTCATCCCTTCTTGTTTGTCTTGAGCAGTGTATTTTACCAAGTAGAACCCTACATGGAAACCGTAGGGTCTGAATGCTCACTTCTTGTCCTTGACCAGGGTGGCATTGTAGCCTTGCAAGATGGTTTGATAGCATATTTCTCCTACTACAAACTGGTATGGGACATGAGCTAGTAGGATATGTGGTGCTCCACTAGCCCTGAACACCCTGATGTAGGTGTTGTGCTCGTCCAAGTACCAGTGGCCTACCTTGGATATCATTTTCTTGGCCACAACCAATAGTCTCGGGCATTTCTTCTTAAAAAGAATAAAGTAAATTCACGCAATGAATTCATCAAAGATGAGGGAGTAAGACTTATTATACATGTTCTCCCATAGAACACTAAAATAGACATGGACTGGGAAATCTACGACATGCTAGCTCAGATTCATGTTGACGAAGATGTTTCTGGCGCACATGACATCAAGCAAATATGAAGCCATGTAGAAAGTCGGTGTCTCTCCTTCCTTCGGTGTCTGAGCCTATTGTACAAAGATGCTCAGTTATTTTATAATTATTTCTCCCTAGTTAAAACATCTCTCGTATATTGCCACTTTGTAAGCCAAGGGAATCCATGCCTCTGAAAATCTAGAGCAGTCCTTCTCTCCATATAATCGACAGATGAGAACCATCAAATAGATGTATGGCTCCCTCAAATTGGTCGTTGAGTACAAATCAGTGCTTTGGTTGGTGTATTTATTGTCCTCCCTCCACCATGATGCCATCACCCTACTAGTGTTGTGGCATTCATAGAACTTTACCACAAAGTTTGTGTTCAACCACTCCTCAGGATCTCTAATCTTGTAGTATTTCTGGACTTCAACCGGTAAGAACACTTCGACACACCCACCATTTTCATCGTTGATTAAACATTTATGTGTGTTAGTGTGGTCAATGAGCCACTTCATGACTTCAATACAGAGAAAACAAGGGTTTTTCTCACCACCATATGCAGGTATGACCGTCAGATGTTCAGGAACACCTCGTCGTTGAGTGCTCTTACATATGGATCATTGTGTGGGATATATTTTGGTATTCCTCTCGACTGATCTTGTTAAATATTTCAACCCACTTCAGGAGCATCATCTTGGACCCTATGCTTTCCTCTGTATCTCTAAAGGCCAGAGGCTGGATGAAAAAATTCTTCATCGATGTCTTAATGACAGGTTCCAGACTCTGAGCGTATTCTAATTGTTTTGCGGCCCTTGGAGAGGAGCCTTTGCCTACCTCTGGTTATTTTAGCTTCGATGCCCTCGACGATTGTCTGGTGGTTTGATTTCTTGGTTGCATTATTCCTGCAACTAAAATAAACCTTTTGAGACTGTGTAAAGAACAAAATTGGATAATAAACATGTAATTTGTAGCCATGTAAAATTTACAGAATTGGATACATACCTGCGAATGTTGCTAAAACCTGGTTATTTTGATACTCACGGGATCTCTGCAGCCTTCGAATTACTCATCTTACTTCTTCATATGATATGAATTTCCTCGCATGAAGAATGATTTTGTTTACTACGGCTCAAGAGAATTTAAACTAGGGAAGAACTTACCATGTCGCATCAACCATTCAATTCGGGTGATGAGTGAAATTTAAACAAATATGTCGTCGAATATCTACAACTTAAATTCATCGTGGGTTGATGATGGAGGCGTA